>ML781078.1:331268-378310 GCA_009831015.1 Picea engelmannii
CTCTGTAATCTTTTTCTTTGCATTAATAAACTGCTCCAAGTGGCCGCGTTGGTTGGGGCCGTGGATGTTTCCCCGTAGGGGTTTTACCACGTGAAAACATTGGTGTGTTGATCTTTGATTTGGTTATGTGAGTGGTTACTGAAGGTGTTCGTCCTATATTGGAATACCTGTGTTGTCGAACATTTATGTTGATGACCTTATCCTTACTGGTAGTGACTTAAAACTTTTAAACCATGTGAAAACCATCCTTAAGAAGAAATTTGGAATGACAGACTTAGGCTTTTTCACTATTTCATTGGCCTCCAAGTTTTGCAAACTGATGAAGGAATTTTTCTTTCCCAGACTAAGTATGCTTGTGACCTTCTTCATCGCTTTCACATGGACGATTGTAAACCATCCCCTTATCCCTTCTAGTATGGATTCAAGCTTTTTTCCACTTGTACTTCTCCTAAAGTTGACGCCACCCTATATCGTCAGTTAGTTGGTAGCCTATTATACTTGACTCATACCCGTCCTGATCTTTCCTTTGTTGTTGGCCTTGTTGCCTGATATATGCAAACACCCCATGAAATCCATTGGAAAGCAACTAAAATGATACTTCGCTATGTTTGTGGCACTGTTCAGTTTGGGATACATTATAGTCCAGGGGGGACTCCCTTATTGGTTGGTTTCACTAATTCAGATTGGGTTGGTGACCCTGATGATTGGAAGTCTACTGCAGGTTATGTTTTCAGCCTTGGTTCAGGACTTGTCACTTGGGCCTGTAAGAAACAACAGGCTATTGCACTTTCTTCAGTAGAAGCAGAGTACCAAGCAACGGTAATGCAAGTCAGGAAGCCCTGTGGCTTCGACAGATCCTTTCAGAGTTTGGATTCCAGCACCAGCATCCGACCAGACTTTGGTGTGACAATCAAAGTTCCATCAAGTTGAAGCATGGAAAGACAGTGCAGGAGATCATGGACATGAGTCCATAATTTTTTTTAACCAGGGGAGTATGATGCAGGAGCATCACCTTCAAGGTTGACAACACACACATGGAGGCAATCAGAAGAGATTTTAGCAACGCCTGAAATTCAAATCGGGCATTAACTCAAAATTTAATTGGGTTGTTGAGATATTTTGTTGAGCAATTTGAATATTATAACTTGTTTGAAAAGTCTCTAAGGACTATAAGAAATCACAGACATGGAGTGTTGACTCTGTCTAATAGTAATTTGTAGTTATTGTAATGGGACACAATAGGTAACCATTTTAAGTTTGAAATGATAGATTTCAGAACATGATGAGGGAGCTCATGGAGCCAATCCTTAGATATTATTATTTTCAATTTGTAAGAAAGATATATACATAATAGAGTATGAAAGGATTGTAGTAGAACCAGAGTAGAATAGAGAAGAGGAACACCATGTGTATTTTTAGTTTTTATGAATGAATAGAACAGACAAAAGTTGTCCCAAACTGGACTGTGTTCATCTGAATGTGATTGTATGAATATTTCATTTTGTATGTGGTATTTGTTTCATTCTCGTTCCTGTATGAGAGTTTGAGAAGACAATTTTATGAACCTGTAATCAAAGTGGATCAGTTCCAATCATTTCTCTTTCGAACTGTGTATGCAAGGTGTGCATTCACAAATTCAAGGTGTGTGTTGATTGAGTCTTAGAACGACTCAGAGAGAAGGGTTTAGAGAGAGAATAGAGGGAACTTGAGGATCCAAGTGCAAGGAATGCATAGAGGCTAGAAGCAACCAAGTTTCGAAGGAATAACCTAAGAGAATGACAAGTGGGCGTAAGGTATTTTCTTTTCAAGAATATTCCTCGAATTTGAGTTATTCAAGATCTTTGAATGCAAGGTGTGCGTAAGAGGGTGAATCATCACAGAGGACGAAGATCAGGAAGGATAGTACTTTTGAGTACAGATATTTAGTAGGGAAGAATTGAAAGATGAGGTCTTTGACACTTAGAAAACCTTCTAATTCTGAGAGAAGGAAAATCTCAGCAGGAGAAGCATCACAAATCGTCAGATCTAGTACAGAGGACCGATAGCCATCAGATATGGAGGAAGGCGTATGAGTTTTAACCTTTTGTATGAAAAGTGGAATGGACTCATCAGAGTCCTGAAAGCATCAGAACCGTCTGTCATTATAAGACACGTGGTGAAGATTCGAAAACCATTGGGATTTCATAACTCAAGTGCATATGGGTGGTTAGAAATGAGGATTTGTGATCATCGAAATCTCAGAATCATTCTGACCGTTGGATCGGGAGCGATGCATGGTGAGGATCTAGAAGCCACCATGGATTTGTTTACCGGGAGACGAGAGTGAAGACTCTCCCAAATTGTCGAAAGGAAGAATGTCAGGATTTGATCATGACCATTGATCATCCCGAAAATATCACGACCGTTGATCATGATTAAGAGTTACAAACATCCATCAGAGGGGATACATGGTTGTTGGTCGACATTTCAGCACCGGGGAAACGAAGGAGAAGACCAAGCCAAAATCGTGAAAGGGGATTGCAAGAAAGGATCATAACTGTCCATTTTTTAGGATGCGTTCCAGAGATCTGGAAGTCACCGGGAGTTGGCAGGTGAAGACTCCGCAAAATATTGAAAATGATATCATTGATATTTGACCTGGGTCATTGATCAAGTCACAGATCTAGACCATAAAACCGAGAGGTATCGGGTCTCCGGGTCTCAGGAATTTGAAAGGGAGAGGAGGAGCACTGCATTATGATTCCCTGAACCAAAAAAGATGAAGCACTCAGAGGAGTATCCCTAGGCCACAGGACAGGGTTATGTGGAGAAGGATTAAAGGAGGATTTTTTAGGCCCTTTTCAGGTTTCAACATTTCAAAAGACAGGGAGCCAGGGAGAGCTCGCATGTAAGAGTCTTGAACTTCCCAAATGTGAAAGGTGCATAGTTTGGAGCCTTGCGTCATAGCTCGAGGTCAAGAGAGAGAAAAGGAGTCAACGTAGAGGAATCTGTTGGCTTGGAAAGGAGAAGGGTGTTGAAAAGGTGGCATGCAGGCATGGCTTCTCAAAGTCAGCGTTAGGGAAAAAGGGACCTATGGATCTATTCAAAGGGTTCCAGCAGGAACTAGAGACCTATTTCAGCTCAGCAAGAAGGAACGATCTAGTTACCGGGAGGTCGAGGACCCTGCCGAAGGGTGAGGTAGGGGCTCTGCATCAATATTTAGCAATGGTATTCTCATGAAGACATTCTTCTTCACTTTCCTTAAAACTTTCACTATGTTTTGGTGATAAATTCTTCAACATAATATGATCATCGAAATGTGTCTCCTGTATAATAGATAATTCAAAACTTTCATGACAAACATCTAATATTTCATGTGGATAAGGTATGATTTTTATACGAGGGTTTAAGGTTTCTTCTTCCAATTGCAGATCTACATCTCTAATCAGTTTCATTGAAATGTTATAATTCTTAAGATCATTTTTATCACCTAAGTGTTCTTTAATAATTGAATTTAAGTACTTATTAGAGAAAGATTTAGAAGAATATGGACATTTATCTTGACCCAACATCAAATCTTCTTTCACGATGGTCGAGGACTGAATATACAATGCTTCGGAGGAAAAACTAGTTTGATTGTCAATAAGAACATTTTCAATAGATTCTAGCTCCCTTGCTTGTTGAAAATTTTCGGATGGATTCCTCTCATCCTGTAAACAAAATTCTTCTCGCAATTGAGTGATAGGATTTGTAATTGATTCATCATTTGCGATTGAATATGACTGGATGAAAGGAATGAAAGCATCATAGAGGAGATTTAGTACAAACGACATGTCATCAAGATTAAATTTATAGAGAACATGATGGATTCGTGTTGAAAAGTCTTCTTTAGATGAACTTTCATTGATTAGTAAAGTTTGAAATTCTTCACATAATTGATTGTAATCATAGTTTTCAAAAGCATCTAAAAATTCATCTACAAATTGAAACCAATCAATAATGTGATATGCGGGAAAAACTCAATCCAATGTTTAATCCGACCCCTAAAAGTAAAAGAAAACAATATCATAAAACCTTTAAATCAGAAATATCATGCTTGATGCATTTACACCAAAACTTGTTAATATGGTCTTTAGCAGATACATTCCCCCCACTATCAAAGGTGAATTTGGACAAGAAAGCAACTATCTCGTTGGAAATATCAGGTAATGAGAAGTGGAAAGCATGTTCCAACACAGTGATTTGGGGAGCCATGGAGAATTAAATACATTCAAAACAAATACTCATGCAAGGCCAACTTGTTAGTCTGGATTTCCTTCTAGTTCATTTCGAGATGACACAAAAGAAGAAAAGTTTATAAATCTAGAATTATGACAGGGTGATGGGTAAAAAATTTAATCATTAAATTTACCTCTACCCTCCTTCTAGCACCATTGATTGACCAGCGTAAATAACACACCATCAACTGGAAGGTTAGATCCAGACTAGGGTTGTCTAATTAACCCAAGACGTTTGGTATGGTCTAACCTAATGGGGTTAATGGCTCTGTTAGCCAACTAAAGTCTTAGAAATAGTAAAAGAAATAAAATAATCTAAATCTATGATTCTAACAAATGATATATTACTTACTATATTATAAACAATCTATATACTACTTACAAGGTTTACTTGAAATCTTGAAACAATGAATGTTCATAATAATGTTTCAAAATAAGATAAAGTAAGAACATAAATCTTTTTGTTTTTTTTTAATGTTTAAATATTTTAAACTAATAAATACTAAGAAAATACAATTGAAACAATGACACATAAACAATCAAATATAATTAATGCAATCATCGTGTCATTCATATATAAACAAATCTGAATAAAAGAAGGCAATGCACCTACTAACCTCTCATTGATCAACAATACTAAGATAAATTAATCTCTTTGTATTTCTATGAGCTCCTCTTAGCCTATGTCAAGTGTAAACCTATGACAAAAGAAGGCATAATACTTCCTTAAGAAATTCAAGGAAGTGTTTCATATTTTAGAGTGAGTTTATAACGACAAAAATACAAATAATTATATATCTTGTGACCTTGAAATGTCCAATAACTGAAAATGAA
The DNA here is from genome assembly GCA_009831015.1 of Picea engelmannii. Taxonomy (NCBI): domain Eukaryota; kingdom Viridiplantae; phylum Streptophyta; class Pinopsida; order Pinales; family Pinaceae; genus Picea; species Picea engelmannii. Next base: position 336,359 of record ML781078.1, read on the forward strand.
AGAAATTCCAATTCTCAGGAATGGTGTTACTATCTATCTAGCATCATATGTAAACTCAAAATACTTGAATACATGATCAGTCACAAATATAAACTAAACTAAATGATAATGAACAACATAAAGAAAAACATCATATAAAATATTATGTGCAGAACTGACTAAAGCCAATTCGACACAGATAACATTTTACATCAAGAAATTACATGAGAAGAAAATGAAAAAACACAACAAAGTCTACACAGGACAAAAACGAAAGAGTAAACTTCTCTCTCATATAGTATCAATAAAATATGTTCATGATATGGTCCATGAAGAACTTTCGGGATAATAGACTCTCAAAGATTGAAAAAATTAATATACAAATGATAGCAATTAACCATATATTTATAAAATGGACTAAAACTAATTTAAATCAATGCATAATCAATTATTCAAAGAATATCAAGATATTATAATGAAAATAAAATCATTTACTCACAGGACAAAAGTCATTAAGCAACCTGAAATTCCATATTTTTCTTTCAAAATACTTGTCCATTCTCCCAAAGATTCCAACCATCGGTTACTCCATTTGAAAAGAAAAAAAGTTTACAAAAGAAATAATATACAAAAGAGAAAGGATAAAAATCATCCGCTCAATTTCTTGGATCCCCATGGCTCTAAACTTTCTCATATATTTATACAATGAGTGAACGGTCTGGGCATCACTAATAATTTTCGCCACCTAAAATTTGTCTCGTAAAGAGACACAAATATCTCTCAAATCGTGCATTTTTTTGGGAAAATATCTACGTGAAATATAAATGGGGCCATTTGAAGGATGGGTTTTCAACTGTTTCTTCAAATTGCTCACGGTTCGGCTACAATCAGTCCTGCAAAATCATGTTTATTTCCTTGATGCATTTCCAAATTTTATCTTTTGTTGCTCATAAATTTATTTGCAGCAATCCATTATTATTTTTGGATCAATCATCTTGAACGTATTTAGATAATAAAATCAATCCATGATCAGATCCATACCAAATAACTGATAATAGAAACCTGTGAAATAAAAAGAAACCTAAATTAATAACCTTAAAATTGTGAATAAAACTAAATCTAGAACAATAAAATAAAAAATGAATTTAAACTAACTATAAGTTCTAAACAAACATTGTTTATAATTCCTTTCAAATATGATTTTAAAATTCTAGAAGCTTCAATTTAATGGAGAAGAGAAAAATATTAATTTTGGATTTTACAAAATCAAAGAAATGATAGATAATTTGTTTTTTTATTATTATTTTTATTTTGAAATGAGATGCAAAATGAAAAAAGGATTTAATTAATTAATATCACCAAATGATTTTATGAAAATGAGAAACAAACCAAGATATTATTTGATGAAGTATTGAACCCATTATTCAAAATAGTCAAACTTTCTAATGAGCAAAAGAAAGAACACATAATCATAATTTAAACGAAAGTAAACAGTTGATCAAAATTAACGGTTTTGTTTAAATTGAGATTTCTATACTCGCTTATAAGCTTTGTCATATACTCTTGTAATGAATGTCTCATACTATAGTGAATGTTTTAATTTTGTCTCAAAGGAAGCCAAGGTATGGAACTATTTGAAAAGGTTGATTCTGTAGCTCATTATAATTATCAAGATTCTAATGGGGGCCCTTTAAAATTTTTAAAAAATTAGGGGGAGTTGTTGGGGCCCAACGGGTCCATAATATTATAAAAATTAATACACACACACACACACACACATATATATATATATATATATGGAAACGATTATAATTCTAGTGGGGATTTAATATAGATATAAATGACAATGTTTATATATGGAGATAATATAACATTAGTGGGGTTTTACTAACCTTCATACTTATTTTAGAAATGTTTGTAATCTGAGAGGGTAGGATATAGCGAAGCTACCCTTGACCTTTATATATATGGTTACTGTGCAGTACGAAATAAATCAGAGATAAAATCTTTTATAATGGCAAATAGTTGTATCAATAAATGAAAACATAAACCTTTCGAAAGTTAATAGTGACGATGACTACCTACTTACAATATCTGTATGTCTTTCGAAATAAGTTGTTTGAAGAGAAAAAAGATTTTTTGTCCCCAAGTTTTTTTTTTTTTTTGGTAAATCTGGGGATCATTACATTTCCCATTTGCAATTCGCTTAACCCCAAAGTCTATGTCATCCCAAAAAAACTTCATCCATTGTAGGGACAATAGCAATGGTTTCCATGGTATTAGGGAACTCATAAATACTTTCAAGGTAGGAATTTCATTCCCTTAAGGGAATCATATTATTTACTTTAGTATTGTGGATTATAATTTTCCTCCGGAACTTCTTAGGATCAAGCTTAGATAGTTATGAAAGCATCTCTTGCCTTTTACTAATATAGTACCTTTTTTCCTTTTAATTAGGTATTTGTACGCATTGATGTTATCAATTTTTAAGGACTCATTAGAGGCATCCCTAATGGATTTCCTAGCAATTTTGCATTCTTTATCATGCCAAGGGTTGGTTGTTCTATTATTCTTTTTACAAGACACCTCGAAAAAGAACTTGTTAATATAAGTGGAAAGAGTAGTTATAAAATTATGATATAGGTCTTCAATGTTGTCATTATAAGTTAAGAGATGTAATTAATTATTTAAATACTTTAAGAAAAGAACAACCTTACCTTTTTCAAAGAACAACTACCTTTGACTATTAGAGTTTTCTTCAATGGTGTTCATGTGCATGACAAATTTTAGAGTGAGGGTTAAAGTTCTATGATGAGAGTTAGGTTCATGATGATTTAAAAGTTCACAATTTACTATTTGGTTGGAAACAGGGATATCGGATATCATATAATCCATGACACTACTACCCAATCCATGAGTACAAGTCATCTGGTTGGAGTTTGGCCACTTCATTACTCTGTTACAAATTATGAGGTCTTGAGAGCTACAAAGTTTGACTAGCTTAGTACCAAACAAATTCTTAGTTAGGTCTTCAGATCTTCATTTTTAGCTATTAACTAAAACAAGGTCATCAACTAGCCATAAATGATTATGGTTGGAATCATTGCTTTAAAGAGTCGCTTGGTTAGTTGCAGTCCTAGCATTAAAGTCTCCTAGCAATACAATATTACCTTCATTTCTCAAATTAAAATGGTCTTGTTCTAAATGATCAGAGGTAGAGTTTCTATCTAGATTGTTTTTCTTATAAAAAGTAGAATTAATAGGTTCAAAATAACAAATTTCTATATACATATTCTCAATGTGAAATTTCTATCCAAATAGTCTAATTGAGAAGACATACATAATTTTTTAAGATGTTATATTATATATCTATATATAGAAAGACCATGCATACATTTTTATTATTTTATTGTTTTATTTATTTTTTATTTTTAACTTTTTATTATCATTTTAATGCCATATGTTATATGAAGATCTCTCTTATACTCTATTTTAAAACACCTCTCAATACATTTAATTCTTTAAAATTAATTCTTTAATTATAAATGAAAATTAAATTAAATTATTATTTAAAACTGATATATAAAAATAATTAAAACAGATATATAAAAATAATTAATAAAATAAGAAAGAGATAACTTAAGAATTAAGTGCATATTTTGTGGTGGAAAAATATCAAAGATAATGCTAAGTACAGAAAAACTAGATGAACCAAAAAGTAAAGAGACGAAATCTGTAATTTGTAATGAAGTTTAGAGTGCAACAATCAAGCGGATATGGAAAGAGAGTGTCAGATATCACCTTTGGCACATTCGAAAGATATTTTCTTACATCGAATTATATCATCATTTGATTGACATTTGCATTGAAATTTGGGTGGATATGGAATCGTCTATTTTCGGTATCTCCAATCATTCCCAAAAATTGTAATGGCTTTGTGTGGCGGGCTTTAGAAAAAATGGAATAGAATATCTAAATGACGCCTATCAAAATGTAAATTGGATACATTTCTATCTACAGCTTATATTCGGATGATTTTTAAATACGGATGAGTAGACCGATTCTTGCTTTTGTCATTTTTATTGATATTACTATAAAGTATTCATTTTAATTTTAGATGTTGAGAGGAATCACATGAGTTAAGGTGTAATTTAAAAAGAAAAAAATTAATGGATTTTTTTTTTTTTTAATTTAGAAAATAGTATATGTTTTGAGTTTAGCATGTCAATTATATAAATTAAATGTGGATGAGGAGTATAACAATTATTTCTCCTAACCATTCTAATTAAGGATAATTAATCCTATCTATTAACTTTATATTAAATATTGAAGAAATTACACATCTCCCTCATTAAGAAGTAGAAAGCACTTATTGACTAATTTTTTTTTTTTGTTACTTTAAATTAACTTTTCTTTCAATAAAGATAAAGTTGATAAAAATTTATTTTATTTATGTTCGATATTGAAACATTGTATTTATAGTTCATATATAATGTTTTTGTTACTAATACTTTTCAAATACCACATGTCGACTCTCTCTCTCTCTATATATATATATATATTCTGAGGAAACCCTTAGACTACTTTCCCATGATCCATGTTGGAATTAATGATTTCATTAATATAAGAATATCATAATCTATAAGTGATCAAATTTGGTTGTTTTGTGTTGAGAGATTCTCTCGACCACGCCACCTAAATTAGGAAACAATTAGATCTGAATAACAAACTAAAAACTATATATAATAGATTTATAAATATTGTAATAGTGTGATTTCATAATATAAGAGTATATTGTGGTATTCATGTGTAATAAATTTTGTTCCATACTCTCTTTTCTTTCTTGGTATCAGAGCGAGAATCCTAATCTCTTTGCTAGGATTGATATATGACTCAGGGACATCATGAAATAGAGTGAGCCATTAGCTATAGAGAAACAATTCTCATTTTCAGATGTCCATTTGTTCAATTAGCAACAAATTAGATCAGTGCAAATAGATGAAACCATTGTTGAGTAGAAGTGTGTCCACCATAGGGTGAAATGAAATTTCCAATTTGATGTGATACACAGGTCATGCAGCTCTTCAAAATTTGGTCTGAATTAAATTCTCTGCAAATTGATTTAGGGAACAATAGCAACAATATACAAACATCTAAACCAAATGCCAAGTCTTACAAGGCATTTTATGTCTAGTTTTTCAGAAGTTTAGATAGATATAGTTCACAAGTTTAGAAAAATTTAGTGGCCTAAATTTCCATACATGGAAGCTAAAAATACAAATGCAGTGGATGAATAAAAGTTATGGTGTATAGTGAAAAGCACAGAAGAAATGCTTACTATAGATGCCAAAAAATTGGTTGAGTGGAATAACGGAGATGGAAAAGTTATGTCCATTATAGGAATTTCTCTTTCCAACTCACAGTTACATCATGTTGATCTTGCAAAGTTGTCTAAAGAAATATGGGAACAATTGAGTGACTTGTTGGGTGAAAAAGTTGTAAACATATTTTTTTCTTTAAAATTACAATTGTTTAGACTTAAAATGCATAATGAGAAACCTATGTCTAGTTATATAAATAATTTAAAGTCTCCCATAGGAGAATTAACAAAAAATGGTGCTAAGGTAGCATATGAAGATGCAAAAATATTTTTATTAAATAGTCTACCTTCAAGTTTTAACAATGTTGTCCTTACTTTAAGTCAAATGTCCTCAAAAAAATTAGATTAGATGATAACATCACTTTTAGAAGAGGAAAACAGGTTACATCCAAGGGATACACAAGATGATTCTCATAAAGAAATTATGCTACTTTCAAATACAAGGATGGGAAAGAGAAAGGAGGGTAAGAATGGAGTTGAATGCTACCACTACAGAAAATTTGGTCATACAATATTGAATTGCAAAAACTATGATAGTGATATTTTAAAAGGGAAGATAAAAGAAGAAAAAAATATTGTTATTGTTGAAGGTCCATCAGATTCTGATGATGGTAATGAGTTATATGAAGGAATGGAATCTGTCAAAAAAATTTAGAATATGAATGAATCAATTAAAAGATTAGGATGGATGGTTGTCCAGTTAGTTTGGGATTTGTGGATCTCAAGAATGATCCCTCATTAGTTGTTGATACATGCATGTGGCTTGTGATCTACTAGTGAGGTTATGACACATGCATGTGGATTGTTTTCCAATAATTGACTTCGAGAGCTTCATTATTCGGGAGTTCAAGAAGTTGGAATCTTGGAACTTGGGATTCAACTTAGGTGCTACACCGTTATGAGGGTTTGAGGCATCTTGATGGATATCAACCTGATCCATGAACTATTTTTAAAGAATGTTTGATTATGTTTCTTTAGTAAGTTTTTTGTTTTCCACAATGCAAGCATTAAGAGGGGGTGTTAGAAATAATTATTTCATTAATGTAATAAGATCACAATATATAAGTGACGATATTTGGTGGTTCTCTACTGAGATATTCTCTAAATCACACCAGCTAAATTAGGAAACACCTAGATATGAATAAAAAATGAAGATGAATTATGAAGATTGTAATAGTGTGATTTCTTATAATAAGACTATTTTTTGTTATTGTCATGTATTCAACTTTGCTCCATATTCTCTTTTATTTCTAAATATAGTTCATCTGGGAGCTTTCATTATAACCACAATACTCATCCACTTGAGCTAACCCAGGGGGCTAGATATTGAAATAATTTATTTATGGTGTACCTCGAAATATTTTTTTTGTTATTAATATATTTTTTAAGTCAAATATATATTAAACATTGAAGGAATTATACATATCCCTTATATTGGGAAGTAGAAAGCACCTATCAATGAAATACTAATTTTTTTACTTTCAATTAATTTATCTATAAAGTTGATATACAATTATTTTACTTGATTTTTTTTTAACAAATTCAGTTTTCAAAAATTCTTAAAAACAATATATATTTTTTACAAAAAATAAATTTAACAAATAAATATTCACATATAATTACCCTATACAAAACTCTTTTCGCATAGGAAACAACAACCCTTCTTTACTATCCATACATTGAGAAAACTTCTAACATGCCCAAGATCTAAGTCATTTTTCAAATAAGGAAAGATAACAACATATAAAAGGAAAGTATATGAAGAGTTGGTCAATGTACAATTGTGTTGGAGGGTCTATATGTATATGAATATAAGTTCCACCTTTTTTTTCCAATAGAAAATTCGCACAAAATTATATTAGATTACAAATTTTTTTACATCATTAGAGATCCTTGATCAAGAGAGACTATTGCTTTCCAGTCCACTTGGCCCCACAAAACTATCAAAATAAGTTGTCCACATATATCTTTACAAAATTTAAACCAACCTTAGTAGTACCATAAACAAGGTACCCCCTCACTGGGAACTGTTAATATATAGGATATTAACATCAAATGATGAGAAAATACTTTCCATTTCTAATCTAATACATCCTGATCAAACTATAAAAAAAGGGTGACTAAGCTTGGTATTAAAATATATCGATATGGAGAGTTTTCTCCGCAGTCTCTCCGCCCAAGTGAAATATGATAATCTTCCTTTTGTTGCCGATAGTGCTTTCTTTGATAATTGATCTAACTCCACATTTGATTCCCTGAAGATGTGTTGGAAGCATATAGCTTGGAAAGAAGCAGCCAGTTCAAAAATTCTAAGTTTCCATCCTTCAATATTAATGGCTTGGAGGCTTCCTTTAAGATTTACCGAGTCAATTATCACCTTGGAGCCCCCCAAAATCTGTATATATTGAATTTCCAAGTGCTTTGCAATGTTAACAGTTTCCCACGCTCCCAATAACTCTTCTTTTGTATTTGATCCATCTCCGCAATTGAAGTACGATTTATAAGCCAGAGAATATAAGCATTTTATGGTATCCCCTGTGCCACAATTCGATCCACCTGTTATAGAGGCCCCATACAAAAAAGCCAAAGAATATCCACTAATTTGAATGATCGGGCTCAGTCTTAACCTCTGTAATTTATGTGTTGTTGAGTTTTTATTGAGCGCTACTAAAACCTTGTAAACAATTGCCTAGGATTAGGGCGTGTTTCCATCAAAGATTACTTCATTGCATTCATTCCAACTGAACTAGCATGTCATGACCGATAATGTTTTTGATAATGATTTTCTCTTTGACCAGGAGTTCATACAATCAGTAAGAGTTGGGTCGGTCCATGATAAATTATAATTTAGAAGGTGTGAACATTTATCCCAAACTGAATTTGCAAAGGTACATTGTATGAATAAGTGAGTGTTTTGTTCATAACTGTTTTTACATAGATGGAAAATACTCGGGCCCACCCATCCTTTCTTTTGTAATAAATCCCTGGTTAAGATCATGTTGTCTGCAGCCAACCAAAAAAACAAAATAATCTTCATTTGTAAATTCTATTTCCAAATGTTCACCATCCAACCGTGCCATGTGGGATATATTGAGTAGATATGATAGCAATTAGTAGTTTTTGACAGTTAAGTTTCTAGAAGAGTCACTACCAGTCCAAAGGAGCATATTTTTGGCATCTTCATGGAGTGTGACCCCAACTCAATTTAACTCCATGGTATAATTATTTTAATCTGTAGCATGATTCCATGTCAGTTCCAAGTCCTCGCCGCTCCTCGACACCTCAACAAAAGTAACAGGATCACGCGCCACCGATGCTTGTGCTAGGGCAGTTAAATGTTTTTGATTTAATAGAGATATGATCTCTTCATGGAGAAAAGACATGTCACCAATGCCAATAATCCAGTATCTAAGAATAGTAATAAGATGATCGGCTCTAGGTCTCCAACTAAGCCAATGAGTGATGACATGGATCATGTAGGTAAGAGTGGACCAAATCCTTCAAGCATAGTTGATGTTGTGAGATGGAAATCTAAGCCAGTTGATTAGAGTTGAGTTTTGTAGATATTTTTCCATTATAACCTGATGCCAAATATTTTTTTGCGTTAATACCCACCATAGGGTATTAGCATTCAAAATTGTGTTGAAGTCAAATAGATTACGGAATCCCCAACCCTTGTTCTTTTTTTGTCTAGATAAGATCTCCCTTCTACATAAATGGTACTGTTGAGTATCATAAGGGCCATTCCATATAAAAGGGAATATCACTTTTCTAATCTTGTTAATAAATGAGTAGGGAAAAGATTCCATAGACATCAAATAGATAGGTTGGCCTTCCAACACTGTTTTGACCAAAATGTGTCTACTTCCCAGAGAAAGAAACCTGTTGCACCATAAGCCAATTTTCTTTGTTAATTTGGATACTAGTCATTCCCAATCATCTATGCGATGTGACCCTATCTTTAGGAGGTATCCCAGGTATCTGGACTCGGATGATAGATCACTAAAGGTATAGGGAAGGAGTGATTTGAAAGGGACCATTTCTAAATACATGAGGCCTTCATAATGGACAATGGTCTTTTTTTGATTAATTGATAAACCCGAGGATTTACATAATAGGTAAATAAGTTTGTCGATTTCTCTCCATTCTATTAAAATTTCCCTTGACATAATGATGAAATTGTCCACAAACAATAAATGAAGATGTTTTATCTCTCTTGGAACTCTTATACCTGTTATAATGCCTTCCTGGAAGATAATTTTCAATAATAAGCTAAGTCCTTCCATCACTAACATGAAAAGAGGGGTGATAATGGACATCCTTTCCGAACTCCCCTGTCGCTTCTGAAGAATTATGTAGCCTCCCCATTAAGTAATATTGAAAAATAATAAGATGTGACACATGACATGATCCAATTTGTCATCTGGATCCCCAATCTAATTTTTAGAAGAATCAATATTAAATGATCCCAGTCAATATAGTCGTAAGCTTTCCTTAAATCTAACTTTAATACAAGGGCTTTCAATTTTTTATTTTTTATGCTATGAAGACTCTCATGTGTTGTGCCTATGGAATCTTGTATACGCTTGCCTTTTAAAAATCCCAGTTGTTCATTTGAGATTGACCTAGAGAGAAAAGGTTTTATCCGATTGGCAATAATTTTTTATATCACCTTATAACACAGATTTCACAATGATATTCGTCGAAAATCGTCAAAAGTTGTTGGATTATTTTCCTTTGGGATCAAGGTCAAGAATGTTGAATTTAGGCCTCCCACAATAGAACCTAATCTTCTTTATTCCTCCACCATAGCGAGGAGATCCTCCCCGACTAGATCGTAGAAGAAAATAAAAAAATCGGTTGTCCATATGTCCGGTCCCAGGCTCTTTTCCTTCTTAAAATGAAAGAGAACAGATTTCAACTCCAACAAAGTAACCAAAAAAAACAATGAGCTAGACTCCTCATCATTTATCTTCTGAGGAAAGTATTCAATTAACTTGCATTGTTTGATTTTATTTGGAATGAGCGGAGCCTTGTAAAATTCCTTGAAATAATGGATTGTTTCTTCCTTTAAGGAACCCTGTTCAGTTACAATGTCACCATTCCCAACTTTGATTTCCCAAATATGTTTCTTGACTCTATTGTGGCTAGAGAAATTGTGAGATTACTTTGTATTATTATCCCCATTGGTCATCCATATATCCCTGTTATGTAATTGACAATGTTCTTCCTCTCTTCTTAATATCCCATTTCTTTCCAATTCCAACTGCAGGAGAGATAATTTAGCTACTTGATTTGTTGGATCTCCTACCACAAATTTTATGAGATCCTTTATATATGATTCAAGCGATAACAAATTAGCTTTGTTTCTAGTCAGATTCTCTTTATACCAGATTTTTGTTTATTTTTCCAACTCTTGTAATTTCCATACAATACGATTTTGTTTTTCCCCCTTCGGAAAGGAAAACGAGGTTTTTCCAAATCCTAAATATAGATCTAAAAATTCCTTATCATTAAGCCACTGAGCATTGAACTTGTAAGGATAGATATTATAAGCAGGTGGTAATTCCATATGTAATAATACTGGAGTGTGATTTGGGATAAATGGAAACTCTAACCAAGACCTGTAAAGGCCAGCATATGTTAAACATTCTTTGGAAATCAAAATCTTGTCTGATCTCCTTGCAATCGCTCCCTCACCAATGCGACCGTTTCTCTAGGTATGATCCAATTTAGCCGGCTTGATGTCGATTAAATTTTTGGACGAAAAGAGCTCTCTGTAATAATAATTTGTATTTACAATCCCAAGGGAACCTCCCCAAGCCTCATCTAAATAAATAATGATATTAAATTCCCCCGCAATGATCAAATTTTTAATAGATAAAATACCATTGTCTTCCACTAATTTCCATAATGGTTTTCGGTGCGATCACAGTCTATAAATATTTAGCAAAGATAACTCCCGGTTATTTAATAAACTCCTACTTGTTAACAAAATACCACCAACATTGAGAGAAGGCACCAAATCATATAAATTTCAATCCCATGCAACTAAGAGTCCCCCCAAATTACACACAGAGTTAACGGAACTCGTAACCCAGGAGGGGCAAAAAAGATACAAGAAATCCCTTACTTTCTAAGAATTTACCAAAGTTTATTGTAGAAATATGATATCAGGATGGGTTTGATCGAAGAGACGGAGAAATGAGGCTACTTTGACGGTTCCTCCTATCCCTCTTACATTTAGGGATAGTAATAACATCACTTTTCCCTCACCAGGGCTTTCATTGCTCTAAATGGCCCACTGTCATTGGTTGAAGAAACAGACTCAACAATCTGTAAAGTTTTTTGTGCCAATTTTTTATGACTACTTCATTTTTTAATGAGAGAGAGTTCTATACCTAGGCCCCTAGACTAGGGGAAATATTTCCCATCCCTCATTGGTTGTATCTTTGAATTAGTTACCTTCGATAGTGTTGTAGGAGCATGGATCTCCTTTCCCAGATAGGTAGGCAATTTTATAGCTGCATTGTTATCCCTAATGAAGGGAATCAAGGAATCAAGAACTTTATTTAGAGAGGACTCATCCTCATAGGGTTCTCTGTATCCAAGCTCCAATAATGTGTGAGTCAAATCAGGTGGGGAAGGAGAAAGTATCGAAACTGGTTCCCGGGAGATAAATACCTGAGGTAAAGTAATCTGAGAGATTCTTGAGGGAATGTTGGATGGTATAGAAGTGTTTACAAAAGAAGGGTGATCAATTGCTAGTTGGGAGGGCTTACACACCTTATCTAAGAGAGACGATGACACCCTAGCAGGGGAATTTAAGCCTAAACCCCTTCAAAAATCCCCTTTGCAAGAGAAGTAGAATGAATTAACTAGCCTGAATTTTCTAAGGCATCCCTTTCCCAAAGTGTTAGATATGAGAAAAGTGTAGGACATAATAACTTCAACTTACCCATAAGAGAAGTCATGTATTCTGAATGAAGACCTAGCTCAGATGCATACTGAATTGGTGCATTTCCAAATGAGTCCACTTCATTCATATAATACGGGGGATCTTCCTGAAAGAGGGTATATTCAAACTTATCATCTATCACCTTGCCACTGCAATCACACTGAAGGTGGCCAATACAATGACACCAGTCGCCCCTAAAAGGAGTACCCTAGTACTCTAAAAATCGTTTTGTATGGAGTCCTCACCATTCGATATCCAACAACTTTAGGATCCCTTCATGAATATCAACTTCGACTAATATCCACCCCACATTTCTAGCCGAGTTAACCAAATTCAAATCATCGAGGGTGATAAACCACCCCAATGAATCACCTATTTTCTTCAAAGACCCCTCATTCCAGAGGTGTATAAGGAGACCTAGAAAGAGGAGCCATAAATGTCTAAGTTGAAAATGATATGTTTGTGGGTCAAATTCCACCCTCCACCGTTTCAACATAAGATTGTTATCACCCAAAACCCATAAATTGTTCAATAGTAGAGAGGCATCCTCTGAGGTTTTGCAAATGAAACCCATCCAACCCTTTGTGAGGTAGAGAATATCAGGAGCATATCCAAGAATAGGCACCCAGGTTTGAACAATCCAGTCAGAGACCAAACTATTTTCCAAATAGGAATATGATAGTCTCCCTACCAAACCACACAGTGACAATCTATAGGTCTCTTCAACACCCACATCCGCCCCCAGCACCATTCTCTGAACTCGCTTGTTTTCCTTCCACACCTGATTCCAAACCTCAGTCGAACATGAGTTTTTGAGTGAATGTCTATGTCTACCAGCCGAAGCATCCATCTTAGCACTTAGATTTTGATGAAAATCAGTCTCTGGTCCTCGCAGAGGAAGAAAAATGTTTGTAGCTACAGGGGAACCAACACAATGTGTTTGTGATGCAAGAGCATCACAATCACATCAAAAGGAAGAGGACGTGGAATTGGAATCGACACATCAACACATTGAAGGAGCTAAACCGATAATTAACTAGCTTGGAAGCGGTGCGAAGACTTTTTGAAATTCTCGTTAATTAATTTTGGTTGTCTAAAACTGGGCCACCGTTTGAAATGAAGGAACCATTGTAAATCCTTTACACGATTGTAAATGTATTATAGGTGTGGGAGATTATCTATGATTAGTCATTAGGTTCCATTAATTGAGTAGGTAACCGCTTGAATAGAATGTAATAGTATTTATATAGGAGGAAGAAGAGAGAAACAGATTTCAGTCCATAGACAAGTTTTTCTTGTAATAGTTGTAAAGGATAAACGACTAAAATTATTTTTTCTTCCGAAATGAATAGAATACAGGAAATTGACCCAAATACACAGTGTTGATATTGTTATTCTCTGACTGTTTTGTTATGTGTTTGTGAATGGATGATGTTCATAGTGAATGAATAAATAATTGAATGAGTTCAATTGTTTCTCTTCTGTAAGATTATGCAAGGAGTGCATGAAGAGTGCAAGGAGTGTGTGTGAAGAAGTATTTTTTGACTTAAAGCTCAGAAGAGATAGCAGGGAAATTTCGTATGCAGAGTGTGCATATTGAGCACAAGGAGTGCGTATAGAAAAACAATTGTGTTAAAGTTTGAAAGCTGACGAGGTTGAGCACAGAGTATGCCAGGAGGGCATCAGAAAGTCTTTTAAAAAAGACATAGAGTGAAAGTGTGCGCTAAGGGGAAATATTTAAATTTCATTTTCCATAAGTTCGGGAGGATTAGTGGTTTTAAGTGCCGAGAGAAAACACTTATAAAATTTTCTAATTTTTAAAGATTTGAAGAATTCAAAGGTGCAGTGCAGAAAATTAAAGTTCGAAGAAAGAACAAGTACGAAGGATTGAGCGGGATAAATCCTTCAAAAATGAATTTTGAATATTGGACAAGATCGAGGGTCAAGACCCATTCAGAAAGAGACGAAATATTACAATTCATTAGATCTCAGAGAAGTAGCGCACTAGTTAGTCGCGAGGAATCATCGAAATGTCACGAAACCAAAATATTTTGAGGAAGCAAAGTAAAATTCGCGAAATCGTGAAACATGAAATCCCTAAATCATTAAGACCGTACATTAAAAGAGAACATGTGGTGACAAATCAATGTTTCTGTTATTCGTAAATCGAGAAGTTGGAGGTATGAGTCGTGAGGATTCACAAAACACAAAATCGATACATAATCACAGTCGTTGACTGGAGATCCAGTGTGGACCATTGATTTGATCATAATATTTCTCAATTTAGGGTATCAAAGGATCGGGAGAATGGAGCTGAATTGCATTGAAATTTCTCGATCCAGTATTACAATTCGTTAGATCTCAGAGAAGTAGTGCACTAGTTAGTCGCATCGAAAGTTCTCGACGAAATATTACAATTCGATAGATCTCAGAGAAGTAGCACACTAGTTAGTCGCGAGGAATCATCGAAATTTCATGAAACCAAAATATTTGGAGGAAGCAAAGTGAAATTCCCGAAATATTGAAACATGAAATCCCTAAATCATTAAGACCGTACATTAAAAGAGAACATGTGGCGACAAATCAATGTTTCTATTATTCGTAAATCGAGAAGTTGGAGCACACTAATAGAACAAACCGCTAGGGTTTTTTGGCCGACGAACTAGGTTTCTGCAGATCTCTCGCATTGCGGGGGTCCAGCAATGGCCCCAGCGGGGCATTCACCATCCAAAGTAGGAGGGCCGGCAGGCGGATCTTACAGTCAAGCTACAGCAGGAGGCAAGGAAATTGAGAGGTCTAAGCGACCGGCTTTTGAGCCGCTACCAGACCTATATTTGAAAATTTTGGAAGAAGGAGTGTTCAAGGACTGAGAAATGGAGATCGACCCCAAGAAAGGATATTATTCCCCCACGACTACAGCTCCATGGTTTCCTGGTAAGTGTATTCCCCAAGCCCCACAAGCCCCAAAATATGTGATTAGTTCACCATGCATAGAAGAGAAAAAACAATTCATGAGAGATTACGCCCTGGTGGCGAAATTGTTAGGGCTTTGGCCCTCAGAACGACATCTGATCCAATGGATCCAATACTGGTGGAAGCCAAAGGGTCACTACGAACTACAATTAGGTTCTAAGGACTTTTTCACAGTAATCTTCTACAATCTTGAAGACCGTAACCGCATCTTTGATGGAGGGCCATATTTTTTCAATTCGGCAGGCCTTTTCCTGCGTTTCTGGACGGAGAAGTTCAGTCCTGAAAAGGAGGACTTTGCTCACGTGCCTGTATGGATACGATTATATTCTCTCCCACAGGATTTCTGGCTCGAGGAGGTTCTGGCGGGTATCGACAACACCATCGACATCTATGTTAAATCGTCCAAGGCCATGAAGCAAAGGCATTATACCTCCTATGCCTGAATCCGCATATACCTGAATATAACTAAGCCACTTCTTGGCTCCATCATATTGGAATATCACAATGAGGATTGGATCCAAACCATTGACTATGAGCACATTCCATTTCGATGTCGGAGGTGTCACGAGCACGGCCACCTCTTCAGAGAATGCCCCCTCAACAATGCTCACAAAGAAGGAAACCCAGACAACAACAAAGATAAGGATGGATTCACTCAACCCACGGGGAAAAGGAGACCAGGAGGCCGAAGGAAACCAGCTCATGTGAGTAAAGATCCTTCAACTAGCAATAGATTTATTGATCTGCAAGACCAACCCGAAAACCCTGCCAACCACTCATCGCCGAATGAGTTGCCGCCGGCTAATGGACCTCATACGGCCAAACAAGGGGAGGATAAAACTCCTTTTAGAAAGGAACCTGAAATCACTCCTCCAAGCGTGAATCAGGAAATGCACAATCCTTTGGATACAGAGGACGGAGATGCGGAAATGGAGCTAGAGGAGCCAGATTTAGCAGGGGTCGATCTGGAACACCTGGAGCATGCTTATAGACAACAGAAATTATACACAATACCCAGAGATCAATTACGAAAGGTGCATAAGGTCTTCCTCAACTCCTCTGTTGGATCCATGGCAAGAGCCAATCAAGGGTTGGGAATCCAAAGTAGTCAATCCAAGAGTACCGGTAAATCCCAGAAAGACGAGAAGAGAAGAGGGCGGAAATCCACCAATAAGCTTATTCAAGAAATTGGTCATTTCATGGTGAACTCAGGGAAAATCCACTTGATCTCGGATAGCTTCCCTCCCCTCCCCACCCCCTCATCATCATGAAGATTATCTCATGGAATATAAGAGGCCTCAACGGGCGTAGCAAGCATAAAATGCTACGAGATTTGATCATGGTGGGAAAACCTGACATAGTCCTTCTGCAGGAAACAAAATGTGCCTCAGAAGATGTGGAAAAATTACTCCCCTATTGCTGGAAGCAGGGGGCAGCTGTTGCGGTAGGAGCCATAGGCACAACAGGGGGACTGGCCATCCTCTGGAATACAAGTTCAATACTACTAGAAAACTTCATGGCTACAAGAGGGTCCATTATTGTGGACTACAGACTCATCGGTTTCAATAATCCAGGACACTTAACTAATGTATATGGTCCAGCCAACATAGGGGAGAAAGTTGCCTTCCTGCAGAATCTGGAATTCCTAGCCACCTTAAATCAGCACAATAAATGGATTATAGGAGGCGATTTTAATATCATCCGCAGTCTGCAAGAGAAAAGAGGTGGCTCCAGAAGACTGGACCAAGAAACCAACAAATTCAATAGCTTCATCGACAACCACCGCCTCATCGACTTGGAAACCATTAATGGCATTCATACCTGGACAAACAGAAGAACGGGAACACATCAGATCGCTTGCAGGCTTGACCGGTTCCTCATCTCAGATTCTCTCATGTTGGAAGGCACAGCTATGGAGGCCTCAATCCTGGACATCCCTGGATCGGACCACTAGCCTATTCATCTCTAGCTAGATGTTCCATCTGCAACAAGAAAGAAACCCTTCATATTTGAGCAGTTTTGGCTTGACCATCCCGATTTCCAGGCCAATATTCAGAAATGGTGGAGGGAAGCCGAGATCACTCAAGGATCCAAAATGTATAGGTTCCAGCAAAAATTAAAGAACCTTAAATAGTCCCTCAAACTATGGAATAAGAACACCTTCGGTGATATCTTTGAATCTCAAAGGCAATTAGCAGATCACATGAGTGAAATTCAGAAGCAGATCAGAATTCAAGGGCTCACAACTGAGTTAAAAGATCAGGAAAAAACTATCACCCAACAATTAGCATCCAGGAAGAAACAAGAAGATATCCTATGGAAACAAAAGTCACGCATCCGATGGCTCAAGGAGGGAGAACGTAACACCAAATTCTTCCATAGAACGACCATTCACAGGCGACATACTAATAGAATCACCAGCCTCACCTCTGCAACTAGGGAGCCCCTTCATTCACATGAGGATATGGAAGCAGCTCTAGTTGGATATTATCAAAACCTCCTCACAGAACCTATACAGGACAAACATGAAGCCATCGCCAAAGTAACCCAGCATGTACCATCCCTAGTCACGAAGGAGCAAAACTTGGCCTTACTACGACCTATCTCAATTGAGGAAGTGGATCAAGCGCTTCAGGACACGCCCAAATGCAAGGCTCCAGGACCGGATGGCTTTACCAGCGATTTCTTCCATCATTGCGGGCCGATGATTAGGCACGAGGTATGGGAAATTCTTGAGGACTCCCGAGCTTCTGGACAGATCCTACGGGCTCTGAACTCGACCTTTTTGGCCCTCATTCCCAAAGAGGGACAAGCGCATCACCCTCAACAATTCAGACCTATAGCGCTCTACAACATAATCTATAAAATCTTGACGAAGGTCATAGCCAGTAGAATCAAGCCTATCTTACCGACAATCATCTCCCTGGAGCAATCAGGCTACGTTGAAGGCCGGCAAATAATGGACAGCGTAATCCTGGCCCACGAGGTGATCCACTCTTTACAGAAAACCAAAACTCCAGTTATGCTTCTCAAATTGGATCTCTCCAAGGCATTTGACAAGATAAGTTGGGATTATATGCGGGCTATGCTCATTTCTTTTGGCTTTGACCAAAGCTGGATCACCTGGATCATGAACTTAACCTCCTCAACTTTTTTCTCCATCTTGGTCAACGATGTTCCCTCCCGGACTTTCTCTCCTTCAAGAGGTATCAAGCAAGGGGACCCTCTTTCCCCCTTTCTCTTCATCATCATGGCTGAAAGCCTTGGCTTCTCTATTCGAGCTGCAATCAAAGGAAACCTGTTAATGGGCTTACCCTTGCATGGCATTTCTCCTCACGTTTTGCACAGTCAATTCGTGGATGATTCGCTCCTAATGGGCACCCCCACCGTTCGCGAAGATAAATCTCTTCTTGCCATTCTCCAGGCCTTCACAGATGCTTCGGGGATGGAATGCAATAAGGAAAAGTCCCAAATCTTCTTCTTCAACACACCGCCTCCGATTCAGCTCCACATTACTGAAATCCTAGGTTTCAGCAGAAGCTCCCTTCCATCCAAATACCTTGGCATTCCTCTGATAGACAATGCTCTTTGCAATTCCTCGTGGGAGCATCTTCTCTCCTCTTTCACCAAAAGACTCTCTTCTTGGACCCTCAGAGTTCTAAATCTACCCAGCCGCCTGGTTCTCCTCCGGAGCGTCCTTCAAGCCCTACCGTTATACTCCTTCTCGGCAATGGCAGCTCCAAGACATGTTCTCTCAGCCTTCAGAAATCTTCAAAGGAACTTTCTCTGGAAAGGCTTCAACTCTGGGAAGAAGATAGCATTGGTGAGTTGGGATAAACTTTGCAGGCCCAAAAATCAAGGAGGCTTGGGACTGCGTGACCCCCTCATTATGAACAAAGTTTTCACAGCCAAACTGTGGTGGCACTAGCTCAAGCAACCCCAGGACCTATGGGCCAGATTCTGGAAGAAAAAATACACGCCACACGTAGCTGAAAAAAATTTAATTCGGTGGGATGGGGACAGATCCGGATCCCTGATCTAGACAGTGGCCAAGAAGAACAAACAATTGGTCATTCGGAATTCTTTTTGGGAAATTCGGAATGGGGAAACGGCTCTCTTCTGGCAGGACTCCTGGCAACAATGGCCAATTATAGCTAAAACCAGCTGGGCAGAGGCTATATTCCCACAAGCTACTCTGGTAGGCCTGACAAGAGTGGCTGACTACTGGCAGGATAACTCTCCTAGGGACAGGTGGCGCAAATGGCACTTGGACAAAGAATGCATACATCTGAACGCACAGGTGGATATGGCACCCTGGCACGAGGAGATGTCCAAGCGAAAAATACCCAAACTAGAAGGAGCGGATATTCTTCGTTGGGGCCACTGCCCAAAAGGAAAATACAACACGCAGGAGGCCTACCAACTCATAACCCAAGTAGACCCTCCTCCTCCTACTAACGGACTCTGGCGCAAAATATGGAGTCTTCGGCATTGGCCAAAAATCACTATCTTTCTATGGCTAGTCTCCCACTCCAGCATTCTTACTTGGGACAACCTTTCGAAGAGAAGTTTTGTCGGACCTTCCATCTGCCTCTTATGTGAAAATGCAGAAGAAACCATGCATCATCTCTTGAACTCTTTCTCCTACACAGCCCAACTGTGGGACCAGGCGGCCATCATCATGCGCAAGTCAGATCGACAAAGAGAGAGTGTTATTGAAACCATTGCGGAATGGAGAGATCAAGCGTTCCACTCCCCCCTCCTTAATCGAATCTGGCAACTCCTTCCAGGCTTCATCCTTTGGGAAATTTAGAAAGAGAGAAACAGAAGGGTCTTTCGAAACCTCTCGCAACCTTGGCAGCACTGCTGGCATCAATGTCGCAACCACATTTTGGAAACCATTTCTCTGCAACACTGGACCGAGGATACAGGGGGAAGCACTCCTTCTGAACTTTTAATCCTCCAGCAATGGCAATCTCTTCCTTCTTTCCCTTCTTTAACCATCTCTCCTCCCTCCTTCCACACCTCGAGCCCCTCTTCTTGGTCCCCCCCCCTCCTTCCCTTTCCTAAAACTTAATTTTGATGGCGCCTCTAAAGGCAATCCAGGAGCAGCGGGATATGGAGAAGTCTTTCGTGACCATCTCGGGCATATTCTTCTAATCACTGCAGGATACCTGGGGCACTCAACCAACAACACAGCAGAGCTCTGGGGATTGATTCGAGGGATGCAACTAGCAAGTGAACACAGATTCAATAATTTAATGGTTGAGGGAGATTCCATCATCAATATGCTGCGGAGAATTATAAATGGAGGAAACCTGGACAAAATCATGCCCAGTTGGAGGCTCTCACATGGCTTACAAATTCTTACCAACCTCATGAAACCAACACAGACAATCAATCTGACCCATGTCCGAAGGCAGGCAAATCAAGTTGCAGACGAGCTCGCCAATCTAGGCACGACTTGGACTGGTTCAGATCTTGTATGCATTTCTTCTTTGGAACCGGAGCACCCTACTCTCCAGCAGTGTATCCGCAAGGCAGGTTTAGTCGACTTACCCCCATATGGGGTGACATCACGCTCCAAGCGGCAGACTTTGGGCGAAGGTACAGGGCATCATGTCACACTGCCACGTGATGGGCGCATGCCACAACCCACCACCCTACCCGCAGCATAAATGTTCATAAAGTTGGAGCGAGGGCGCATTTACGCGACAGTCCTCTCCCCCCTGCTGCGAATTCAATTTAACTGGTTCATTATGCCTGGAGCGCATTTCGTTTTGGTGGTTGCAAGTTTCATCCCTAAACAACAAGGGCTCATCTCTGTTCTCCACCATTGGCACGTAGTGGACCCTGTTATTTTCCGCCATCGCCTACTCTTAATCCCCCTGGCTAGCTGCACTGAGCTCTCAATGACTCACCCCAGAGGCAGACCAAGGAGAGGCGCTCCCTGGAAGCCTTGACGGCCCTCGATCACGCCTCCCGACTCGACCTCTGCTGAGTCCTCCTCGCGCCAGCAAACCAAGTCCCCTCCTGTCTCCTTTCGAGTTCTGCATTTCAATTCCACGGCTTTCATTCCGAGCACTCCAATTTCAACTCTACGGCTCTCCCTAGACCCCTTAGCTTATTCCTCTAACCCCATGCCCTTTCACGACCCTTTGGGTGACAGAGGCAGTGACCCCCCTCTTCATGGCGAATCCGAGAGGGAAGCTACAAGTCTCTCAAAATATTTTGATCGAGCGCGCGTCAAGGAAAGCCTGTCGGCACTGCATGACATGGTTTTCGAGCTAAGGCAAGAGGTAACGGACTTAAACTATTGACTCCAAGCCACGGGCGCCAAGGTGGCGAGCTCTCTTAGAATAATCTCGTCCTTGCACGATGATTTTCTCTCCGAGTCTGATGAAACCAGTTCGATGAAAGGATCCCCAGCGGCTCAGGAGGTAGATCAACGCGAAATGCCGTGTCCAGCAGAAGAAGAACGGGAGACAAATGCGCATGGGGAAGACACCAAGGGAGCTGCACGCATTAAGGACGGTGGTGAGAAGTGGGACGATGGGCCAACGTACATTGAAGAAGAACCCTGACTAGAAGACCTTTGCGCCACTTGGCCCAGCTACCAGCCAGGTGTCTAATCTTTTAGTATGTTTAGTCTATAGCGTTTCTAGGTATTGGGTGAAAAACAGTAGTCGTACTCTTTTAACTTATGACTTGTTTAATTAGTGGTCTAGATAGGCTGGCTGGACTAGTTTCCCCATGGATGGGGCAGTCCAATAACTGCAGCCTAGTCAGATTTGTATTTTGCCACTCTACTTCAGATTTTGCAGGATCTTAATATAATTACTTCTCTTACTTACAAAAAAAAAGAAAATCGAGAAGTTGGAGGTACGAGTCATGAGGGTATCAGAGGATCGGGAGAATGGAGATGAATTGCATCGAAATTTCTCGATGCAATATTACAATTCTTTAGATCTCAGAGAAGTAGCGCACTAGTTAGTTGCATCGAAAGTTCTCGACGAAATATTACAATTCGTTAGATCTCAGAGAAGTAGCGCACTAGTTAGTCACGAGGAATCATCGAAATTTCACGAAACCAAAATATTTGGAGGAAGCAAAGTGAAATTCGTGAAATCGTGAAACATGAAATCCCTAAATCATTAAGACCGTACATTAAAAGAGAACATGTGGCGACAAATCAATGTTTTTGTTATTCGTAAATCGAGAAGTTGGAGGTACGAGTCCTGAGGGTATCAGAGGATCGGGAGAATGGAGTTGAATTGCATCGAAAGTTCTCTATGCAATATTACAATTCGTTAGATCTCAGAGAAGTAGCGCACTAGTTAGTTGCATCGAAAGTTCTCGACAAAATATTACAATTCGTTAGATCTTAGAGAAGTAACGCACTAGTTAGTCGCGAGGAATCATTGAAATTTCACGAAACCAAAATATTTGGAGGAAGCAAAGTGAAATTCATGAAATCGTGAAACATGAAATCCCTAAATCATTAAGAATGTACACTAAAAGAAAACATTTGGCGACAAATCAATGTTTCTGTTATTCGTAAATCGAGAAGTTGGAGGTACGAGTCGTGAGGATTCACAAAACACAAAATCGAGACATAATCACAGTCGTTGACTGGAGATCCAGTGTGGACCATTGATTTGATCAGAATATTTCTCAATTTAGGGTATCAAAGGATGGGGATAATGGATTTGAATTGCATCGAAAGTTCTTGATACATGAAATCCCGATGTGCTCGAAATGATTGGTCCCAGGTCATAGTAAAGGGTGATATGGATGAAGGATAAGGGAGGAGCTAGCATGTGCTAGACCCTTGTCGGAATTTCGAGACTCAGAAGCTCGAAGGATGGAGAGTTGGTTGACTCATACAGCTGATACGCAAAATCGTGACACGCCTTTTCGAATAAATGTGTGGTCACAAGGCATGGTAACATGGAAAAAGGATTGCACTTAGCACTTGTTCACGTGGGAGGAAGTTTTATAGAGACCTATGGATTGTTTTCTTAGAGGTTCCAGCAGGGAATCAAAGATTGTTTCGATTTACTCTTGAGAAGATCCTAGACCAGGAGATCACACAACCCTTGGAGGGGAGGGGGTCTGTGCCAAGTGGTATAAGAGACTGAAAAAGATTTGAAGTTGAACTCAGTGTGTTAGGAATAGTTGAAGGGATGTTTTCTAGGATACGCACAGGAAAACCTATGGAAAACCATGTTGTAGGAAGAGAAGTGAGAGAACTTCGCACAACATTGAAAGGGATGGAAGCAATGCAAAGGAGAACACTTGTCACTGAAGATGTCAGTGATGTAGAAAGTGAAGAAATAGATGTTGAACAGATGTGGAGAGATACAGTGGAATATGAGGGTGAAGAATGTTGATTGAAAGCTATTGTGAAGTTGGGAGCTAGAGAAAAGATGGGCGTTCCCATGTATGAAGGTAATTTGGATAACGAAGAACTATTGGACTCAATAAGGTCCATGGATAAGTATTTTGAATGTGAAGAGGTTGATAAATGAAGGAAGGTGAGACATGTTGTCACTAGATTAAAGGGACATGCAACACTGTGGTGGGATGAACTGGAGGTAGAAAGGACGAGCAAAGGAAAATAGAATATAAATAATTGGGATAGGATGGTATCCAAACTAAAGGCTAAATTCATACCTAAAGATTACTGGATAGATCTATTCAAAAAATTGCAGAACCTGAGGCAGAGGGGTATGTAAGTGAAAGAGTATACAGAAGAATTTTATAGGCTAAATATTAGGAGTGGACAAAGAGAGAAGGATGATGAAATTTTTTCTAGGTATATAAATTGTTTGCGGTATGCAATTCAGGATGAAATCAGTATGATGATTGTGGGGACAGTGGAATATGCTTATCAGATTGCACCAAAGGAAGAAGAAATGTTGGCTAGAAACCAGAGCCAGCAAAATAGAAGAGGAGGCTTAAATAGAGGTAAGGGAGTTGTCTATGATAAGGCACCAAAAGATAAGGATGAGAATGAGAAATAATATGGTTTTTTTGAAAGAGGAGGAATTTCCCAAAGAAGACTGTTTGGTAGGAGAAATTATTTTCCTCGAGGAAGAGGAAGAAGTAGAGGAGGCAGAGTTAAATGTTATGTTTGTGGAAAGACATGACATATGTTTTGGGAATGTCCCGAGAGGAAGAGAGAAGGAGGAGGAGAAGCACAAATTTCTAAAGTCCATAAGAATGTGGAAGCAAAGGCAGCAGAAGGAGGACAAAATATTATGATGAGGAAAGTTCTTCTAAATCCAGCGAAAGAAGTAGATGACCTGGTTCAACGAATGAGGTTGTTCAGGATTGCTTGTAAAACAAAGGACACAGTTTTCAAGATGATTATAGAGAGTGGGAGTACTAATAATTTAGTATCAATAAATATGGTGGGGAAGCTAAATCTGGAGACAACTGCACATCCAAGTCCATACAAAGTATCATGGTTGTGGAAAGGACGTCAAGTAATGGTAAGTCAACAATGCAAAGTTGAATTTAAAATAGGAGGCTATAAAGATGAGATTCTATGTGATGTAATTCCCATGGATGTTTGTCATATTTTATTGGGGAGACCATGGAAGTTTGATAGGAATGTTATCCATGATGGGAGAAAAAATACCTATACTCTGGAAAAGAATGGTAGAAACCACATGTTACTGTCAATAGAAGAGAATAAAGAAAAGGAAGAAGCCAACACAAGAATACTTCTCATGAGTGGGAAGGAACTCTTGAAGGAGGTCAAGAAAGATCAAGAAATGCAATTTATTATAGTAAGGAAGCCAACAGTTATCCTTACCAATACTTTTGTGGATGATTTACCTAAAGAAATCCAAGAATTGTTGGAGAATTTTGTCGACATAGTAGTGGATGAGTTGCCTCACTCATTACCACCTATTAGGAGCATTAGCCACCATATTGACTTGATTATAGGAGTCAATTTTTTGAACAAAGAAGCGTATCGATCGACACCTCGAGAGAATGAGGAAGTTGTGAAGCAATTTCAGGAGTTGTTGGATAAAGGTTTAGTTAGGGAATGTCTAATCCCATGTCCAGTGCCAACTGTATTGAGTCCAAAGAAGGTTGGGGGATGGAGAATGAGTACATATTCCAGATCCATCAACAAGATTACCATTAGGTATAGATTTCATTTACTTAGGATGGGTGATTTGATGGGTTGTTTGAGTGGAGCAAGTTATTTTTCAAAAATATACTTGAAGAGTGGATATCATCATATAAGAATGAGAGAGGGAGATGAGTGGAAGACAACATTCAAGACAAATGAAAGTTTTTTTGAATGGCTAGTCATGTCATTTGGATTGACAAATGCTCCAAGTACATTTATGAGGTTGATGAATGATGTACTGAAGGACTTCATAGGTAAATTTTTCATTGTATATCTGGATGATATATTAGTTTTCAACAAAATAGAGGAAGAACATTTAAATCACTTGACATTAGTGATGAGGAAATTGCAGCAAGAAAGTTGTTGATAAACTTGAAGAAAATTTCTTTTATGAAGACATAGCTCATATATTTGGATTTTCTAATCTCTTCAAATGAATTGAATATGGATCCATAAAATGTTAGAGAAATCAAAGAATGATCATCATATACGAGCATATTTGAGTTGAGAAGTTTCCATGGTTTACCAAGTTTTTAAAGAAAGTTTATCAGAAATGTTAGTGGTATATGTGCACCCATTATGGACACTGTGAAGAAGAAACATAAGTATTTTAATTGGAGAAAGGAGGCTGAGAAAATCTTCAGAGAGTTGAAAAAGAAGATAACAGAACAACCAGTTCTGGTTTTACCATATTTTGGAAAGACATTTCAAGTGAGGTGTGATGCAAGTGGGATAGCCATTGGAGTAGTTTTGAGTCAAGATAATAGGTCAGTTTCTTATTTCAGCGAGACGTTGAATGATGCTAAGGAGAAATATTCTACATATGACAAGGAATTTTATGCAGTGATTCAAGCTTTGAAAAAATGGAGACATTATTTAATCCCAAGGGAGTTTGTCTTGTATAGTGATAATCAAAATTTGAAATTTATTACTAGGCAAGAGAATTTGAATGAGAGACATGCTAAGTGGGTAGAATTCAAGCATAATTTTAGTTTTGTTATTAAACATATTTCTGGAAGTGTTAACAAAGTTGTAGATTCTTTGAGCAGGAGAAGTTTGGTTATACAAGAATTTCAAGTGAAGGCCTTAGGGTTTGAGCACTTTAAGGAAATGTATCAGGAAGATTTAGATTTTAAGGAGGCTTATGAAGCATATTAAAATCCTTTGTTGAGGGATAACAAATAATGGTCAGAATATTTGATCCGGGATGGATTGTTGTTTAAAGGAAGCTAATTGTGCATACCAAGATGTTCAATGAGAGATAATTTGTTGAAGGAAAAACATAGTGGAGGTTTAGCCAGACATTTTGGGCATGATAAAACATTTTCACAGTTGAGTATTTTGTATTATTGGTGAGGTATGAGGGAAGATGTGAAGAAATTTGTAGACTAATGTAATAGTTGTCAACATTGAAAAGGGAAGAGACATAACACTGGTTTGTATTAGCCATTGCCTATATCAGAAAGACCTTGGGATGCAATTAGTATGGATTTTGTATTGGGATTACCTAGAACCCAGAAGGGATGTGATTCCATATTTCTTGTGGTCGATAGATTTTCCAAGATGGAACATTTCATACCATTCCAGAAGACAAATGACGCTACACACATAGCCAATTTGTTTTTCTGAGAAGTTGTGAGATTACATGGATTACTGAGATGGAAGAGGCTGGGAACTAATTTATCTTTTAGTTTAGCATATCATCCTCAGATAGACGGACACACCGAAGTGGTGAATAGGAGTCTGGGAAATTTGTTAAGGAGTTTATTCACTAAACAAGGTCGTCAGTCGGATAATATTCTGGCACAAGAAGAATTTGCATTTAATAATTTAGTTAATAGAAGCACTGGAAAAAGTCCATTCGAGATTGTATATGGAAGACAGTCAAGAGGGGTTGCAGAATTAAGAGAATTGAAACAAGATGAATTCAGGAGCGTTGGAGCAGAATATTTTTCTACAGAAATGCAAAGAATTCATGATCAAGTTAAGAGGCAGATACATGATAGTAATCAAAAGTATAAGGACAGAGTTCATCCGAAAAGAAGGGAAGTTCAATTTGAAGTGGGAGATGAAGTTTTATCTCATTTGAGGAAGGAAAGGTTTCCCAGAAGAACATATAATAAGTTGAATATGACAAAGATAGGACCATGCAATATCCTTAGAAAATTTGTAGCAAATGCTTATGAGATTGAATTGCCAGATAATATTGGGATATCACTGATATTCAATGTTGCAGATTTGTATCCTTATAATAGAGATTATACAGGAGAATTGGTTGATCAAGAAGAGATTCAGTGGGAAGAACAGATGCCCATAGTAGAAAAACCTCAGATGGAGAAAATTTTAGAACAAAGAGTTGGAAGGAAAACTAAAAGAAAAATGTATCTTGAATATTTGGTAAAGTGGAAATATCACCTAGTGGAAGATTCAAGTTGGGTAACTGAACCTGATATTTTGAAACATGTCAAGATAGTGTGAGAGATCATGGACATGAGTCCATGAATATCTTAGCCAGAGGAGTATGATGCAGGAGTGTCAAAATCACATCAAAAGGAAACAGACGTGGAATTGGAATTGACACCTCAACACATCGAAGGATTTGAACTGATAATTAACTAGCTTGGAAGCAGTGCGAATTTTTTTTGGAATTCTCGTTAATTAATTTTGGTTGTGTAAGATCGGGCCATTGTTTGAAATAACAGAACCATTTTAAATCCTTTACATGACTATAAATCTATTACAGATGTGGGATATTAGCCCTGATTAGTCATTAGGTTGCATTAATTGAGTAGGTAACCGCTTGAACAGAATGTAATAGTATTTAGATAGGAGGAAGAAGAGAGAAAAAGCTTTGCCTCCTTAGACAAGTTTTTCTTGTAATAGCTGTAAAGGATAAACAACTGTAATTATGTTTTTTTCTGAAATGAATAGAACAAAGGAAATTGACCAAAATACACAGTGTTGATATTGTTATGGTTTGACTATGTTGTTATGTGTTTGTGAATGGATGATGTTCATAGTGAATGAATGAATAATTGAATGAGTTCAATTGTTTCTCTTCTATAAGATAATGCAAGGAGTGCATACAGAGTGTAAGGAGTGTGTGTGAAGAAGTATTTTTTGACTTAAATCTCATAAGAGATTGCATGGAAATTCCATATGCAGAGTGTGCATATTGAGCACAAGGAGTGCATATAGAAATAAACTTGTGTTAAAGTTTGAAATCTCAGGAGGTTGAGCATAGAGTATGCCAGGAGGGCATCGGAAAGTCTTTTGAAAAAGACACAGATTGCAAGTATGCGCTAAGGGGAGAGATTTAAATTTCATTTGCTAGAATTTAAGGAGGAGTAGTGGTTTTAAGTCTCGAGATGAAACACTAAGAAAAATTTCTAAGTTTTGAAGAGTTGAAGCGTTCAGAGGTGGAGCACAGAAAATTGAATTTTGAATAAAGAACAAGTACGGAGGATTGAGCAGGAGAAATCCTTCAGAAAATAATTTTGAAGATTGGACAAGATCGAGGGTCAAAACCCATTCAGAAAGAGCCAAAATATTACAAGCCGTTAGATCTTGGAGAAGTAGCGCATTGGTTAGTCAGGAGAAGTCATCGAAATTTCGCAAAACCAAAATATTTGGAAGAACCAAAGTGAAATTTGCGAAATCGAGAAACGTGAAATACTAAAATCATCAGGACCGTCCATTGAAAGAGGACACGTGGCGACAAATCAAAGTTTAGTTGATTTGTTAAGCCCTAATATTGGCTCATTACCCCTTAGTTGGGGCATATTATATTAGTAATGTTATTTTATTTATGTCATCTTTAGGCCATTAGTTGCAATTATACCTCCTAGTCTCCTATATACACCAAGGAGACATTTTCATTTTGAATCATCTTGTACTTGAACATTTAAGTCGGGTAAAAGGAGGTTGCCTCCTTGAAGAGGCTTATTATCTGAAATTGTCTCTTTTTCAAGGCATTGAGTACTCTTTCTGAGGTTTTTCTATGCTATATTGATATTTGGTTCTTAACATATGGCATCAGAGCTCAAGGTCTTGGGGTTTCACTGCTACATCTGAGACACCTTGCCATTTTCACTATAACTTATTTTCTACAATGTTTCATAAGGAACAACTTGGAGGATATTTAGTAGACGGATCAAGGTACGTTGGGTTCACAATTCCACTCTTGAGGCCTTATACTTTTGGAGATACATCCTGTACAAGATAGGGTTCTGGAATCATCCTGAAATGAGTCATTGCAAAATTTTCTCTATAAAACCTTTTCTGTAATGTTTCAGACCCTGAAATCCAGAGTTTATTTACATAAATTAGTAAGGTATATGTGGTACAAATTTTATCTTTTGGGTCATCTTAAATTTGTAGATACACCTTGTGTAAGATAGGGTATTTGACTAGTCCTATTGACTAGTCTCAAGAAGGTGTTCCAGGTAAAACAATCATAACTTCTTCCTAGAGTATCCAAATTGAGTGGGATTGGTTTCATTGGATCATGGACAGTCTTTAGTAGTTTTGGTGCAAGTTTCAGAATTTTATATCAATTATTTTGTGCGGGGGACGCTATACAAGTGAGATCTCCTGGAAAGACCAAAAATTGGCAAGTTGTGGGGAAGTTACTGTAACTTCCACTTGGAACATCCAATTTTGATTAGACTTGTGGCATTGCAGAGAAGAAATATCATAAAACTACATAAAATAAAGTTTCATACTCGGAAGGGCCGAAACTTGGGAGATCCGATAGAAAAAATATTGTCTAGCAGAACCACCTCAAAATCAAGGTTCAAAATTGATACATGGCCAACATGCCAGCCAAAAAGGGAGCTTCTACACCAAATAAGCCTCCAAAAAATCCTACTTGGACTCTTAATGAAGGTGAAGAAATGTGTAGGGACATAAATGATTTACAAAAGAATATAGTAACAAAATATGAACTACAAGAGGTGATGGAGGGTTTAAAAGGGGAGATCATGTAAGTATTGAAAAATTTTGTAACAGAGAAGACACCTGAAAGTGAAAATGCATCCCACGAAATTCATGATGAGGAAACAAGGAAGGTGAATCAAGAATGGAGAAACTCCAACTTTGGTTTGAAGACCAAGCACATTCCTAAGATTGATATGAGGAATTTTGATGGCAAGGACCCAATCACATGGATACTTCAGATGGAGCAATTCTTTGATCTCCATAATCTTCCACATACACAAAAGGTACGAATTACTTCTTTTTATTTAGAACCTAATCAATTTGTATGGTATCGATGGCTTTGTTATCGCAAATCGAGAAGATGGAGGTACGAGTTGTGAGGATTCACAAAATGTGAAATCACAACATAATCACAGGCGTTGACTGGAGAGCCAGTGTGGACCATTGATCTGATCTGAATATTTCACAATTTTGGGTATCAGAGGACTGGGAGAATGAAGGTGAATCGCATCAGAAGTTTCTGATATACGAAATCTCGATGCGCTTGGAAGGATTGGCCCCAAGTCATAGTGAAGGGTCATATAGATGAAGGATAAGGGAGGACATAGCATGCGCTAGACCTTTGTCAGAATTTTGGGACTCAAAAGTTCGAAGGATAGAGAGTCTGTTGACTCATATAGCCGATACACAAAATCGCAATGCGCCTTTTCAAATAAGCGTGTGGTCACAAGGCGTGGTCACGTGGAAAAAGACTTGCACTTAGCACTTGTTCACGCAGGCGAAAGTTTCATAGAGACCTATGGATTTTTTTTTAGAGGTTTCAGCAGGGAATTGAAGACTATTTCAATTCAGTATTGAGAAGATCCTAGACCGGGAGGTCGCGCAACCCTTGGAGAGGAGGGGTCTGCACCAGTTTGAGGGGGTGTATACTAAGGAGTCGGAGTGAAACCAGGAGTAGATTTCATGGACTGAGTGGTATTTCTTGGACAGTGAGACAACAAGGTAGTTGTGTGATTTGATGTGCCAGAGCTCACCCCCAATGAATCTGCCTTTTTGAAAAGACCTCCCCTATGCCACTTTACCTCGTCCATCGGATTCATTAGTGTCATGACGTCTTCCACTATGTCAGCATTCTCTTCCGAGTCCATGGTGCCAACATTTGTTTAGCACTAAGTTGATGACTAAAACGGGTCGTTAATGTAAATAATGGGAAGACATGTCAGATAGATGGAACCAATCCCCAAGTTTTAGTAGTAACACTCACAAAAATCACAGAATAATGACATTGAGCAGGGTCATCGTCAGAGGGTGAAAAAAATCACCACCACAAGGTAAGTAGGTAACCACTAAAAAAACAAGGTTCAGTTTCCGAGAAAAGTAAAAAAAAATGGGTCCCGTGATCAGAGAAGCTAAGTACTCAATAAATACAGCTGTCAGAAACACTAAAGTCAAGGAAGGAAAATAGTGGAAGAGGATATAAGCTAGATGGTTCTAAAAACCGACGGTATTGAACCTTTAGCTCACATCTCAAGCCATAATAAGAAAATCTCTTCGACTAAACGCCATCTATGTCTTGGCCAACCTCGTGGTTGTCACAAATCTGCCATTGTCGATACTCAGAAGTTCCCGCCCAGTTGCAGAGTTTCAAATTTCCCATTCTAGTTAAAACTAGATAAGTTTTGTTATCTTTCTGGTGGTGCAAGGAACTTTTATATATATATATATATATATGTTCCCCCTGGAACTTATATGTATATATATAATGGAGTCAACATAAATTGTTATTATTTTTTCATTTTTATTATTAAATTCTTATTTATTATTAATATTTTAATAATTATATTACATGAAAATCTCTAGTATTGGAATGTAGAGGACACTGTAAACATTAATTTTCCATATTGAAAATGAATTCAAAAACTAATTAAATATTGAATATTAATATACCCAATCAAGCTTGTGAGTAAATAAATAGAAATTTATCATATCAATAAATATAGAATATTAACATAAATTTAAAAAAATATATAATTACTTTAATGTAACACAATACATAAAATAAATATATATACTGAAACGCAATTTTCTGTTTACTAAAGGGTATCTTTCATCCCCTTATTCAGATAACTAATTCTATACTTCTTTTTCCTTAAAGAGATTTATAGCTAGAACATTCTTAAGGGTGTTCTTGTGTTTTCAATAAAGATATCCATATCTGGAACAGTGTAAAGGGTATTTCTCTGATTTAACATGATCAGGGTATTTCTAACTTTTCAATAAAGAGAATTCCTATCTGGAACATTCTAAAGTGTATTTCTATGATTTATCATGATGCCTAAAAAGTAAATTCCGTGACTCTATAAGAGGAAACATGCCCATCATTCAAGAACCGAAATAAAGAGAGAGTGTCTCATCGCAGAACATATGCATACAATATCTTTGATGGCACTAACGAATTCTCATTTTCAAATATCTAATTTTTCTTTTTTCCCCTTCGAGAAATGGATCGTTCCTGCTTTTATATAGATCCGGAGGGAAATTTTAATGCATCGTTACAGCTGGCTTGAGAAAAATAAAATCTAATAGAATATATTAAGCACGCCCGCGAAAGCTAAATTCGATGCTTCTAAGCGAATCTATCTTTCCCCTTTGTTTTTCGTTGCAGATGCTTGCCACGATCCTCGTTCCTTCCATCTGCTGGTGGTATTGTTGTTGGTAGTACTATAACTACTTCCACTCGGTTACCAAGTCTGTCATATGTTAATATTAAACATAATTAAACTTCCACTCGGTTACCGAGTCTGTCATATGTTAATATTAAACATAATTAAACATATTGTTGGTGTATACAAGAAATCAATAATATTAAATATAATTAAATATATTGTTGGTGCAATTCTATGAAAGTAAAGTTTACAAAGGTATACATACACTATTCTTCTTTGGATTTGAACTTGTGACCTTTAAAGAGGAAATACATGTTCTTAACTATTAAGCTCACTCATGTTATATAAGGGTTGGTGTGGTCAAGACAAGGTGCAATCCCTTGAACTAGTAAACAAAAAAAAAATGTTTTAAATATTAAGTTAGTCTTTCAAAATAATGTTTTTTTCCATTAAACCACTTCTTTTTCCATGAAAAAAAAAACTTAATTTTATTCATCCCAAAAAACCAAATTACATTATATAAATTCTTATAGGAACAATTCATTTGTGAAAATGTTCATGATTGCATCCTAGAAGAAAAAACTTCAAGAAATCTCCCTTAGTCTCAAAAAAGAGATTACAAAAATTACAACATCCATAAAATTAAAATAAAATCTAAACAATATAAAACAAAAATCCATACAATTATCAAATAAATATTTAATATTTAAACAATATATTTTATACTCAGTCTCAAAAAAGAGATTACAAAAATTACAACATCCATAAAATTAAAATAAAATCTAAACAATATAAAACAAAAATCCATACAATTATCAAATAAATATTTAATATTTAAACAATATATTTTATACTCATTGAAACTTAATTAAATATGAGATAATTAAAAAAATCTAAACATCAAAAAGTAACTTATAACAATTTTCATTTTCTACACATTTAGATGTACACATTTTTAAGAACAATTTTGAAATATAAACATCTAGTAATAAATTTAAACATTTTTAAAAATAATTTTGAAATATAAATATCTAATAATCCATTAATAATATTTTTAGAAAAATCCATCTTAAAATAATTCATTGGAGCCTATGGTAAAGATGAATGTCCTTTTATGCCATCCAATATTTCAAATCTATTTTCATTTATGATGATTATGACCATTCTCATTATGAAAATTTAGAATGGTAAAAAGGAAGAATAATGAAGTTGTCAAATATCATATTTTTATTTAATTAATTCATTGGAGCTTTTCATAAAGATGAATATTCTTTTATGCAATCTAATATTTTGAATTTATTTTCATTTGTGATTATTTTTGGAAATTGTAATTACAAGTTAGTGAGATTTTAACGTTACCGTTGATTTGTCTGTTAGTAGAAATCTATCAGTAGTCAAAATGTCAGTTAGACAGTCTGACGATTCTGTAAGTGCAAAGTCGCATACTTACTTAAAAGTCAGTCGGCAAGCAGGAGAACTATAAATGAATCTGAATTCTATCTTCTCGAATTAAATTAAGTAGTTGAAGAGTCAGTCGTAATAATGGTTGAGTTAAATGTTGAGTCAATCTTAGCTTTTGAAGGAAGTTTATATAAGTTCGAGCTTCTTAGTTAGAAAAAGGTAGATAGATAGAGACATAGAGAAAAGGCGAGAGGGATGCAAAGAAGTAATTCAAGAACCATCAGCAGTTGAAGAGTTGACAGAAAAAAGTATTAGAGCCGAAGCTCATTTTGTCACTGTATTTTGTAATCTGAGGGCACTGTGTCGAAGTTCATTAATATCAAGTATTTTGTATTTTTGACAAGTTTTCTGTATTATTTCTCTATTATATTTTTCATTTGTAAATCATTCTTTTTAGTGTGTGTATTCACAACGCGGAACAATCTGGCAGTCTGTACACTACGTAGTGATCTTGAGAACTTTTTCATGTAGCATGTTTGGGGCACATTACTTTAAACTACATTGCGCAGAGTAGACTGCGTGCATCCCACCTTTTTCCCTTCAAATTGGTATCAGAGTAGGTTGTACCAGAATGAGTTTGTCAAACCAAAAACTCTGTTGAAAGTGAAAAATGGATTCTACTTCAAATCTGCAACCTCCCACTTTTACATGCAAGAACTATGAGATGTGGTCCTTGACCATGAAGGATTTGTTCTGAGGTCAAGATGTATGGGACATGGTCAAAAATGGTTATGTTGAACTGACATATCAGGCAACATATAATGCCCTCACACAAGCTGATAAAGATGTCTTGAAAGAACAAAGGAAGAAGAATGGAAAGACATTGTTTTATATACATCAAGCCATGCATGAGAGCATACTTCCAAGAGTTGCATCAACAAATCAAGCCAAGGAACCATGGGATATATTACAAACCTCTTATCAAGGTATGGATAAAGTAAAAACTACAAAACTTCAGATTCTTAGAAGAGATTTTGAAACTATGTCAATGAAAGATTCAGACACGGTAGATTCTTTCTACACACATGTCATTGGACTGATAAATCAAATTAAGTCTCATGGTAAAATCATAGATGATAAAAAGGTTGTTGAGAAAGTGCTTAGAAGTCTTCCTCCTAAATTTGATTCTCTAGTTGTAACTCTAGAAGAAGGAAAAGATCTAAGTCAATTCAGTCTAGATGAACTACAAGCTTCCCTCGTCAATCATGAACATATATTGAACATGTCAAATATGTCATTAGAAAACACTTTTTCCACACATTCATCTAAATGTTGTGAAAGAGGAAGGGGGAGAGCTAAATCTAGAGGCAGAGGGAGAACTTATAATAGAAGTGGATGCAGTAGAAATCCTGGAAATACTGGCGGAAGAGGTCAAAATCCAAGTACCGACCAATCAACTTGTCAAAGAACTGACAAACCAAAGATTCAATGCCATTACTGTAAAAAGTATGGACATTATGCATATGAGTGCAGAAAGAGATAGTATAATCAGAACAAGCAAAGTCAAGAATAACCACACAACACAAATAACCAAAATCGACCTAGGCTTATGGCGCACATTGTATCTATGTCTGGGGTAGAAGAAATGTCTAATATAGTGTCACCAATTGAATGCAATGTTGCTCAAGCAAGTCCATGTGACATATAGTATTTACATTCAGGCTGCAGTAACCACATAACAAGAAACATATAATTGTTTTCTAGCTTGGATTAGTCAGTCCCGACCAAGGTTACACTTGGAATAGATATCCAAGTCACTATCTTAGGAAAAGGTAGTATAAATTGCCACCAGACAAGGAGAAGAGAGATTTATCTATGATGTATATTATGTTTCTGGTCTGAAGCATAATCTGATGAGTACAGGACAATTGTTAAAAAAATGATACATAATCTACATGGAAGATAATCACTGTGTGATTATGGATAAAATCCCAAGCAATTTATTTATTGGAAAAATACAGATGACAAGTAATAGAATGTTCCCATTGACATTAAATCCAGTCAAGAAGATTAACATAGCGCAAATTGTTGACAAAAGAAAAAGTGCACAGTTATACACTGCATTTACAGCATAAAGCACATACAGTACTAATGAAGAAATTAGTGCACGCGGTATCAATAAAGAAGAAAATGGCGCAAAAATGAAGGCATCATTCCAATCTGAAACATAGGATCACTCTTGGCTATGGCATTTTATATTTGGACATTTGAACTTTGGAGTTATGAAACTATTACATGAAAAGGATATGGTAAAAGCCTTACCATTGATTGGAAAATCAGAAAGAATATGTGAAGGCTACATATTTAGCAAGCAACATAGAGAATCATTTCTAGTTGGAAAGTCTTATAGAGAAAAAGCTCCACTGGAAATAATACATTCTGATATTTGTGGACCAATGCAAACTCCGTCTATAGGAGGCAGTATTTATTTTCTAACATTCATTGATGATTTCTCAAGAAAGACATGGATTTATTTTCTAAAGCATAAATCTG
This sequence comes from Picea engelmannii, assembly GCA_009831015.1. Classification (NCBI taxonomy): domain Eukaryota; kingdom Viridiplantae; phylum Streptophyta; class Pinopsida; order Pinales; family Pinaceae; genus Picea; species Picea engelmannii. Next base: position 373,357 of record ML781078.1, read on the forward strand.
ATGCATTAGGTTGTTTTCAGCAGTTTAAATCACTTGTGGAGAAACAGAGTGGTTATTACATCAAGTGTCTAAGAACAGATAGAGGAGGAGAATACATGTCAAGAGAATTTCATAAATTTTGTAAAGATCATGGCATCTACAAGTAATTTACCACGCGATACACACCACAACAGAATTGTGTCGCAGAAAGAAAGAACAGAACCATCATGGAAATGGTGCGCAATATGTTGACAACCAAACATTTGTCAAATGAGTGTTGGGTTAAGGCAGTAGCAACTGCAGTATAGATCTTCAATAGATGTCTGACAAAGAGTGTGAAGAATAGAATTCCTCAGGGAGCATGGACAGGATCAAAGCATAATGTGGCACATTTAAGAGTTTTTGGTTCTGTCTCATACGCACATGTTCCAGATGAATTGAGAAGGAAGATGGACAATAGAGGACAAAAATGTATATTTTGTAGGTATTCTAAAGAAACAAAAGGATGTACAAGCTGTATGACCCAGTCAGAAGAAAAGTCATAATCAACCATGATGTTCAGTTCGTAGAGAATGAAGCAGGGGATGGAACCATATAAAAGAAAGTAAAGATAATTGACACAATGGAGCATAATGACACATAGGATTAAGTGTTTCAAACACCATACACAAGACAGTGCACAACTCCGTCTACACATGGCACTGCAACGCAAATTACCATGTTGAATACTCTGGTAAGAACAACAAGTGCGCAGTCCACACCTAGAGAGAAGCCAACACCAACAAGCAGTCTAAATACTTCTACTTCTCCATATCCAACATTAGCAAGTTTGTTACCAAGAAAGACAAGAATTTTGTGAAACATTTATAATGAAGACACAATAAATTCATTTTCAGTCTTTGCCTTGTTTTCACAAATAGATGATCCATTAACTTTTGAAGAAGTTGTCAAGGAGGAAGTATGGGCACAAGCCATGGATGAAGAAATCAGGTGCATAGAAAATAATCAAACATGGAAATTGATAGATGTTCCTAATGATAAGGATGTCATAAGTGTCAAGTGGGTTTATAAAACCAAGCAAGATGCAAAAGGAAAAGTACATAAGTACAAGGAAAGATTAGTTGTGAGAGGATTTACACAAAAACCTGGAATTGATTACAATGAAACATTTGCACCAGTTGCGTGCATGGACACAGCCAGAATTGTGTTAGCAATTGCCGCGCAGTACAAATGGCAAGTTTATCCTATGGATGTAAAGTCAACATTCTTGAATGGAAACTTAGATGAAGAATTATATGTGGAACAACCATAAGGTTATGAGGTTCCAGGACAAGAAAACAAAGTATACAGATTAAACAAAGCACTATATGGATTAAGGCAAGCTCTGAGAGCTTGGTACAATCACATAGATTCCTATCTCACACAGAATGGATTTTAGAGAAGTGAAAATGAGCCAACATTGTACATTAAATCAAATTAGCAAGGTAATGTGTTAATTGTTTGTTTATATGTCGATGATTTGATATTCATGGGTAATTTTGGCATAGAAGAGTTAAAGTCGGTCATGAAGGATGAATTTGAAATGACTGATTTGGGGCTTATGAGATATTTTCCGGGAATAGAAGTGCACCCGTCCAAAACTGGTATATTTATCTCACGGTCCAAGTATGCACATGAAATATTAAAGAGATTTAATATGATAAACTCAAAATCAGCACCAACCCTTGTCATAACAGGATTAAAGCTGAGCAAGGAAGATAGAGGGTCCAAAGTGGATTCCACACTGTTTAAAAGACTGGTGGGTAGTCTTATGTATCTAAGAGCAGTAGGACCTGATATTATGTATGGAGTGAGCCTAATCTCAAGGTTCATGGAAACTCCAAAAGAATCACATTGGAAATCGAGAAAGAGAATCCTAAGATATGTGAATGGAACAAAAGATTTTGGCATAAAGTACTCCACTTCAGAAAATTTCAAACTCATTGGATACACTGAAAGTGATTGTGGAGGCAGTATTGATGACAGGAAAAGTACCTTTGGGTACACATTTCATTTTGGAATAGGTATTGTATCATGTGCATCAAGGAAGCAACCCATAGCGGCACTTTATTCAGTAGAATTAGAGTACATCGCAGCCACAAGCACAACTTGTCAAGTAGTATGGATGAGAAGGATGTTAAGAGATTTGTTGAAGGAACAACAGGAACCGACTACAATTTTCTGTGACAACAATTCAACCATCATGTTATCAAAGAATCATGTGTTTCATAAGAAAACCAAGCACATTGATACAAGGTATGATTTCATCAGATAATTAGTGAATAACGAAGAGATCTGCTTAGAATTTTGCAGGTCAAAAGAACAAATTGCAGACATTTTTACAAAGGCTTTGGAAAGAGATTCATTTCAACATCTGTGCAGTAATCTGGGAGTCGGCGCAGTAACAAATGACTGACAGTAAAATGAAAATTCAAATTTTGATGATATTTTCTCTTGTAACTCCACCAACTTATAATTAAGGGGGAGTGTTGGAAATTGTAATTACAAGTTGGTGAGATCTTCACGTCACCACCAATTTGTCTGCTAGTCAAAATCTTTCAGTAGTCAAAATGATAGTTAGACCATCTGACAAGTCTGCAAGTGCAAAGTCGCATACTTACTCAAAACTCAGTTGGCGCACAGGAGAACTATAAATGAAGACGAATTCTATCTTCTCGAATTAAATTAAGTAGTTGAAGAGTCAATCGTAATAATAGTTGAGTTAAATGTTGAGTCGGTCTTAGCTTCTGAAGGAAGTTTATATAAGTCTGAGTTTCTTAGTTAGAAAAGGTCTATAGATAGAGACATAGAGAAAAGGATAGAGGGATGCAGAGAAGTAATTGAATAACCAATAGCAGCTAGAGAGTTGACAAAAGAAGTATTAGAGATGAAGCTCATTTTGACACTGTATTTTGTAATTCGAGGGCACTGCACTGAAGTTCATTAATATCAAGTATTTTGTATTTATGACAAGTTTCTATGTTATTTCTCTATCATATTCTGCTTTCGTAAATCATTCTATTTAGTGTGTGTATTCACAGCATGCAACAATTTGGCAGTTTGTGCACTACGCAGTGATCTTGAAAACTCTGTCGCATAGCCTGTTTCGTGCGCAGTATTTTAAACTGCGTTGTGTAGAGTAGACTACGTGCATCACACCTTTTTCCCTTCAATCATTATGACCATTCTCATTATGAAAATTTCTAATAGTCAAAAGGAGATTAATGAAGTTCTAAAATATTACATTTTTACTTAATTAGTCCATTAGAACTCGTAAAGATGAATGTTCGTTTATACCATCGAATATTTCAAAGTTATTCTCATTTGTGATCATTATGACAATTCTTATTATGAACATTTAGAACGGTCAAAAGGAGAGTAATGAAGTTGTGAAATATCACATTTTTATTCAATTAGTGTAGTACATAAAGCTTTTAGTGGAATTTTTTTTTTTTTGAAATGAAATATATATTTTGTTTACCTCATTTAAGTTATACATTGTAAAATATGAATTATTTAAATTATTTATATACATGTATATGATTTTATCTTTCTTTAGTTGTTAAATGTTTAGTTTCCGGATCAATTACAATAACATGTTTGTTAAAAATTTAACATATCACTTGAGAGAATTCAACTTAGGTGGGGAGAATAATAAATTTCCCTCTAACCACCCAAGCTAAACCAAATTTAATTTATATATATATATATATATATATATATATATATATATATATATATATATATAACTCAAAAAACATGTTAAAAAAAATCAATTTGAAAAGAATGATTGTTGAAAAGAATGATTGTGCTTCAATTTTAAGGACTATTACTAGTACAACCAACCACATAAGTAAAAGTGGTCGATATAAATATATAGATGTGGCTTTCCACTTTTCAAAACTAATGGGATTGATCTAATTGTATCAACAACTTTTATCATTGTTAATGTTATGTTTATTTGAAAAATAAAAAAAATTTGTTATTTATAATAAATAAATGGTCATTAGAAAGAATAATAACCATTTATAATAAATGGTTTTAAGGATGAATGTTTTATATAAGAATATGCAATAGTCACTAAATTTTTATACATATAGATGCGTAGAATTGTTAATTAAGTGTTTAGCTAATGCATCAATATAATAAATAAGATATGAAAACTAGACAAATAATATAAATAAGATATGAAAACTAGACAAATAATATAAATAAGATATGAAAACTAGAATAATAATATTTGTCTAGTTTATTTGAAAACTAGACATAATAATATTTGTCTAATTTATTTGAAAACTACACATAATAATATTTGTTATTTATAATAGATAAATGTTCATTAAAAACTATAATAACTATTTATAATAAATAGTTTTAAGAATGAATGTTTAGACATAATAATATTTGTCTAGTTTATTTGAAAACTACACATAATAATATTTGTTATTTATAATAGATAAATGTTCATTAAAAACTATAATAACCATTTATAATAAATAGTTTTAAGAATGAATGTTTTATATGGGAGTATGCAATAATCACTAAATATTTATACATATATATACATCAGTGGAATTGTTAGTTAATTAAGTTTTTTGCTAATGCATCAACCTAATAATTAAGTTACATTTTAAATAAATTATTAAAAGTTTAATTTTTCATCATGTTCGTTTTTTTTTCTCATTCCTTTTACCATGAATAATGGTAAAGATAAATATAAAATTGATTAAAATAATATATAAAGAAAAATAAAACTAGAATGCTAAGGAACATATGACTAAGAGTTTGTCAATAACATACCGTTCTGCTAGATGGGTAAAATTCTCTTGAAACAAACCAGCTCTATCTCCTCCCAACTAAACCAATAACCATAAATACCTTTAAATTAGGGAATCCTTAACTAGTGGAAGCAAATAGATGGAAATGATTAAACTAA
>ML781078.1:378439-391793 GCA_009831015.1 Picea engelmannii
TGTGGACAAATAATCAAATGGCTAAAATTTGAATGAAAATCAATTATGATTATTGTAGAGCTAAAAAAAAAAAATTTAAATCAACCACATGCCGACATCAAATCATATGCCAAGTGTGGACAAATAATCAAATGGTTAAAATTTGAATGAAAATCAATTATGATTATTGTAGAGCTAAAAAAAAATAAAAAAAAAATCAACCACATGCCGACATCAAATCATATGCCAAGTGTGGACAAATAATCAAATGGCTAAAATTTGAATGAAAATCAATTATGATTATTGTAGAGCCTAAAAAGAGAGACAATGAGTTGTTTATTGTCTATTTCTCTCATTGCAGTGCACATGAAGAAAGCTAAAAAAGTAATTGTCCCTGCTGTAATCACAATGGCAAGTTACCCAATGTAGGAGTTGAAATCCCTGAAAGATGAATGCATGCAAGGACTTATAGAAAAAGATAGTGAAATACATTTTAATTTAACTAACTTATCGTATAAATTGTAAATAACATAGTGTTAGGGGCATTTCAAACCTCAAGATCTCCATGGCGAAGCCCCACTCGCCATGGTTGGAAAGGAGCTCCAATGGTCGTCCCAAGCACGGTGGGAAATGGCGGATCGGTAGTTTCAAATCCCAACACCAACTCATGGACTTGCTCTCACGAGAAACCTCTCGCTCCCGAAACAAACAAACATGACCAAAGACACCATCTACCGATCCAGCCATTCCAGCAGATGGAATCCCTCACAGTCATCGTCACCAGGCTATCAAATTACTAATGGTAAAACTTTCTAATCATACTTACTTGAGTTGCAACGAGAATATAATATTAAATCAGAGCCCTTCGCTATGTATGACGACCAAGAATATTCTCTATTAAATAAATCCGGTTCGCACATTCCAAATTCCTAATTAAAAGCGCAATTAATTTGTAAGTCTTCCATGGGTATATTCCTATCAATTAATTAATTTAATCCAAATTAAAATAAACTATATTTTTCATTTAAAATTTTGAAGAAAAAAAAAAGATAAAATGTTCACCCATAAAATTGTTGGAAATAGTAATTACAAGTCGATGATATTTTTATGTTCCTATTGATTTGTCTGTCATTCAATCGTTAAGTAGTCGAATTGTTAGTGTGACAGTCTGCAAGTGCAAAGTCACACGCTTACTCAAAGTCAGTCGGCCAGCGGTGAAGTTATAAATGGAGCCGATCTCTATCTTCTTGAGTTCAGTTAAGTGCTTGAAGAGTCAGTTGTATTAATGGTAGTTTTTAATGTCGAGTCGATCTTAGCTTCTGTAGGAAATCTCAGTGGGATTCCATATAATTCCAAGTCATTTAGTTAGTCGATGATGTTGAAGAGATGGTGCAGAGATTATAAGAAGAGCATAAACGAGAGGTACAAAGAACAATCAAGAACAAGTAGCAGCTAAGGAGTTGAAGAAGTATGAGCATAGGCTTTGTGTCTGTGAAGTCAGTAGAAGAAGCCATTGGAGCCAAAGCTCATCTTAGTATTGTATTATGTAATCACACGTATTGTGCCAAGTTCATTAATATCAAGCATTTTGTGTATTGACAACTTTTTGTCTTATTTCTTAGTTTATGTGCTAAGCATAGAACTTTGTTATTCTTCATTCATAAATCATTCCATTGACTGTGTGTATTCACAGCACGCAAAAAACTGATTAGTTTGTGCACTGCGCAGTGGTTTTGACAACTTTGTCGCGCAGCCTGTTTGGTGCGCAATATTTGAAACTACATTGCGCAGAGTAGACTCTGCGCACATTTGATCCGAGATCTGGTATCAAACAAGGTTGATCAAAAGAAAGTTTATCAAGAGCAGGTTCTATGAGAACAAGTTCAAGAGAAGAAACACTGTTGAAAATGAAATATGGCTTTTACCACAAATCTGTAACCTCCCACCTTTACAGGAAAGAATTATGAGATGTGGTCATTGACCATGAAGGCGTTATTCTGAGGTTAATATGTATGGGAAATAGTCGAGAATGGCTATGTGGAACTCGTAGATCAGGCATCATATAATTCCTTCACACAAGCTGAGAAAGATATCTTGAAAGATCAAAGAAAGAAGGATGGAAATGTATTGTTTTACATACATTAAGCCATGCATGAGAGAATACTTCCAATAGTTTCATCAACAAAGAAAGACAAGGAATCATGGGGCATATTACAAACCTCTTATTGAAGTATGGAAAAAGTAAAGACTGCAAAACTACAGCTTCTTGGAGGAGATTTTGAAACCATGTCAATGAAAAATTCAAACACAGTAGATTCATTCTACACCCATGTCATTGGCCTTATAAATTAGATTAAGTCTCATGGTGAAACCATAGAAGAAAAAAAAATTGTTGAGAAGATACTTAGGATTTTTCCTCCTAAATTTGATACCCTTGTTGTGACTTTAGAAGAAAGAAAAGACTTGAGTTAGTGCAGTCTAGATGAATTGCAAGCTTCCCCCATTAATCATGAACACAGATTGAATAGGTCAAGTATGTCATTAGAGAATGTATTTTTTGTGCAGTCATATATAAACAATGGAAGAGAAAGGGGGGAGTGATAACTCTAAAGGAAAAGGAAGAAGTTATGTCAGAGATGGATGCAGTAGCAGTCCTGAAAATACTAATGGAAGAGTTCAAAACCCAAGTACCAGTCAACCAAGTTGTCAGAGACCTCACAAATCAAAGATTCAATGCCATTACTGTAAAAAGTATGGACATTATGCAGATGAGTGCAGAAAGAGACAATATAATTAGAACAAGCAAAGTCAAGATCAGTCAAACAACAAAAATAACCAAAATCGTCGTATGTTTATGGCACACGTTGTAGAAATACCTATAGTCTCCCCAATTGAATGCAATGTTTCTCAAGCAAGTACATGCAACATATGGTATTTAGATTCAGGCTGCATTAACCACATGACATGAAACATAGATTTTCTTTCTAGTTTCGATGAGTCAGTCCAAACTAAGGTTACACTTGGAACAAATATCCAAGTCACTGTCTTAGACAAAGGAAGTATAAATATTTTGACTAAGCAAGGAGAACAAAAATTTATGTCTAATGTATATTATGTTTCTGGTCCGAAGCATAATCTGTTGAGCACAAGAGATTTGTTACAAAAATGATACATAATTTACGTGGAAGATAATCATTGTGTGATTATGGATAAATGCCCAAGGAATACTTTTATTGCAAGAATCCAGATGAAAAGTAACAAAATGTTCCCATTGACATTAAATCCAACCAATAAGAATAATACAACACTAGCTATTGATAAAGGAAAAAGTGCGCAGTTAGACATTGCATTTACAACAAAAAGTATACACAATACTAATGAAGAAAATAGTGCGCGCAGTATCAAGAAAGGAGAAAATGACGCAGAGATGAAAACAACATTCCAATATAAAATACATGATGATTCCTGATTATGGAATTTCGTATTTGGACATTTGAACTTTGGAGGTCTAAAGTGTCTACATACAAAGAACATTGTAAAAGGTTTTCCATTGATTGAAAAAATAGAGAGGATATGTGAAGGCTGCATATTTGGAAAGAAGCATAGAGAATCATTTCCAGTTGGCAAGTCTTACAGAGAAAAAGCTCCATTGGAAATTGTAAATCCAGACCTTTGTGGACCAATGGAAACAACATCAATAGGAAGAAGTACTTATTTTCTAACATTTAATGATTATTTCTCAAGAAATACGTGGATTTATTTCCTAAAGCATAAATCTCATGCATTGGGTTGTTTTCAGTAGTTTAAATCACTTGTGGAGAAGAATAGTGGTTATTACATCAAGTGTCTAAGAATGGATAGAGGAGGAGAGTACATGTCAAGAAAATTTCAGAAATTTTGTAAAGTTCATGGCATCTACAAGCAATTTACCACAGGATAGACACCACAGCAAAATGGTGTCGCAGAGAGAAAGAACAAAACCATCATGGAAATGGCGCACAATATGTTGTCAGCGAAACATTTGTCAAATGAATATTGGGCTGAGGTATTAGTAACTACAATATGCATATTGAACATATGTCCAACAAAGAGTGTGAAGAACATAGTTCCTCAGAATGCCTAGCTAGGATTACAGCATAATGTGGCGCACCTACAAGTTTTTGGTTGTGTCACATACACACATGTTCTAGATGAACTGAGAAGGAAACTAGACAACAAAGGACATAAATGTGTATTTGTTGGGTATTCTAAAGAAACAAAAGGATACAAGTTGTATGACCCTATCGCAAGAAAAGTCAAATTATCCATGATGTTCAATTCGTGGAGAATGAAGCATGGGATGGAACCATAGCAAAGACAATCAAAATTGTTGATGCAATGGAGCATGATGACACAAAAGATGAAGTGGTTCAAACACCATGCACAAGTCAGTGCACAGTCTCTCCTATATCTGGCACTACGATGCAAAACAAAGTGTAGAACACTTCAACAAGAACAACATGTGCGTAGTCTACACCTAGGGCACAACAAACACCAAGAAGCAGTCCAAGTAGTTATACATCTCCAAATCCAACTTTAGCAAGTATGTTACCAAGAAAGAAAAAAAGTTTGTGTGACATCAATAATGAAGATGCAACGAATTCTTTTTCAGTTTTTGCTTTGTTTTCACAAATAGGTGATCCATTTACCTTTGAAGAAGCTGTCAAAGATGATGTATGGCCACAAGTCATGGATGAAGAAATCAAATGCATAGAGAACAATAAAACATGGAAATTGGTACATGTACCTAAATACAAGGATGTTATAAGTGTCAAGTGGATTTATAAAATGAAGCAAGATGAAGAAGGAAATTTACAGAAGTACAAGGCAAGGCAAGTTTTAAGAGGCTTTACACAACAACCTGGAATTGATTTCAATGAAACATTTCTATCAGTTGCGCGCATGGAAACAGTCACAACTATGTTAGAAATTTCCGTGTAGTATAAGTGGCAAGTTTATCAGATGGATTTAAGGTCAACATTTTTGAAAGGAAATTTAGAAGAAGTATATGTAGAACAACCACAAGGTTATGAGGTTCTAGAACAAGAAGATAAAGTGTATAGATTGAAGAAATCACTGTATGGATTAAAGCAAGATCCAAGAGCTTAATACATTTGCATAGATTCATATCTCACACAGAATGGACTTCATAGAAGTGAAAGAGAACCAACATTGTACATCAAAGAAAATCATCAAGGTAATATGCTAATTGTTTGTTTATATGTGGACGATTTGATATTTACAGGTGATTTTTGCATAGAAGAATTCAAGTCAGTTATGAAGGATAAATTTGAAAAGAATGATTTGAGAGTTATGAGATATTTTTTGTAAATAGAAGTACACCAGTCCAAAACTGGCATATTTATCTCACAGTCTAAGTATGTTAATGAAATATTGAAAATATTCAATATGATGAATTCAAAAGCATCCCCAACTCCTGTCTTAACATGATTGAACTGAAGAAAGGAATATAAAAGTTCCAAGGTGGATCCCACACTATTTAAAAGACTGGTAGGCAGTCTTATGTATCTCACAACAATAATACCAGATATTATGTATGGAGTAAGCCTAATTTCAAGGTTCATGGAAACTCCAAAAGAATCACATTGGAAGGAAGGAAAGAGAATCCTGAGATATGTGAATGGAACAAAATATTTTGGCATGAAGTACTGCACTTCAGAAGATTTCAAATTGATTAGATACACTGACAGTGATTGTGGAGGCAACATAGATGACAGGAAAAGTACCTCTGGGTACACATTTCATTTTTGAACATGTATGGTATCATCATAATCAAGGAAGCATCCCATAGTGACTCCTTCTTCAGCAAAGTCATAGTACGTCGTAGCTACAAGCGCAACTAGTCAAGAAGTATGGATGAGAAGGATGTTAAAATATTTGTGGCAAGAACAACAAGAACCAACAACAGGTTTTTGTGACAACAATTCTGCCATCATGTTATCACAGAATCGTGTGTTTCACAAGAAAATCGAGCATATTGACACAATGTATCATTTCATCAGAGAATTGGTGAATAACAAAGAGATTTGTTTAGAGTTTTCCAGGTCAAAAGATCAAGTCGCAGATGTTTTCACAAAGGATTTAGCGAGAGATGCATTTCAACACTTACGCAGTAGTCTGGGAGTCTACGCAATAACAAATGAGAGGTAGTAAAATTGTAAACTCAATTTTTGATGTAATTTTCTTTTGTAATCCCACCTACTTATAATTAAGGGGGGGTGTTGGAAATAATAATTACAAGCCGGTGAAGTCTTTATGTCTCTACCGATTTTTCTGTGAGTCAATATGTCAATAGCCAATTGTTAATCAGTCAATCTAAAAGTCTGCAAGTGCAAAGTCACACGTTTACTCAAAGTCAGTCGACTAGCAGTGAAGTTATAAATGGAGTTGATCTCTATCTTCCCAAGTTCTTTTAAGTGGTTGAAGAGTCAATCGTATTAATGGTAGTGTTTAATGTTGATTCAGTATTAGCTTCTGTAGGAAATATCAGTCAGAGTCCATATAAGTCTGAGTCATTTAGTTAGTTGATGATGTTGAAGAGATGGTGCAGAGAAGAAAAGAGAGATAGAGACAATCGTTGAGAACCAACAACAGCTGAGGAGTTGAAGAGGTATGAGAAGTATGAGCGCAGACTCTGTGTCTGTGAAGTCAATAGAAGAAGTCATTGGAGCCGAAGCTCAACTTAGTATTGTATTCTGTAATCACACATACTACGCTAAGTTCATTAATATCAAGCATTTTGTGTATTGACAAGTTTCTTTCTTATTTCTGAGTTTATGTGTTAATCATATCATTGCGTTATTCCACATTCATAAATCATTTCATTAAGTGTATGTATTCACAACACACAACAAACTAAGCAGTTTGTGCACTGAGCAATGATTTTGAGAACTTTGTCGTGTAGCCTGTTTGGTGTGCAATATTTGAAACTGTGTTGCACAGAGTAAATTGTGCACATTGTCGATAAAAAAAAATCAAAAAATCAATATATATATTTTTATGGATAATAAAGTTAATATGTTGTATCTTTTAAAAATTTCACCCATCACAAAATAAAGTTTAAAACAAGTTTGAGTAAAGGTTAGCTTTCTCTTTAATGAAGAAAAAAATTCCAACTAAACCTCCACTTGCACATAAATTTCTAAAAACGATGGGTATTACCTTATTGAAATATCAAATAGATGGAATAATCAAGAAGAAGTTTAAGTATGAATAAATACCTTGGAGCAGGTTTTACTTTTGAGTTTCAATACATTTATTTGAAATTTTTTTAAAATAACTTTCAAATATAAACATGAATATTATGATGATGTGCTTGTAGATATTTATCTCGAAATATTTTATTACAATGGAGTGTCTAATATAAATTAATGTCCTTAGATGTGATGTCTAATTTATGTTCATTAAAAATAATTAAGATATTTAAGTAAGTAAATTAATAAAGTTTTGAAATATATAAATTAAGGGGAGATTAATTAAGTTTTGAAATATATTATTTTTTATAGAAAATTTAGTGGATAATTTATATTTGTTAAAAAACAAATATTGGAAGCCATGGAAACTGGCCAACGAATAAGAACTAGTGCAATCATGCATGATCAAAGAGAATTGGAAACCACCAAGGAAGAGACAGAAGAGTAGCTTTAGGTCGAAAAAAGCGTGATCCGGAGGAGCTCCTTCACTTGAGTGTGGAAATTCACAAGTATTTGAAAATCCATCCAAAGTAAATTTTGCAAATCGCGATTTCGACGAAAAGATCAAAAGTATTTGAAAATGGCGATTTCGAAGATTTATGTTATCAATTTCGACAAAAAGATTCAAAACATATAACAGTTATACAGGGCTTATACAAAATGGAAAGATCATACAGATGTATGGAAAGGAAAGTCATACAAATGTGGAAATCAAAAAGTATTTAGATATAGATTATAAATAAAAAAATTATTTAGTGATAAAATTTTATGGATAAAATAATGTTTATTATTAAATAGTTTGATTATTAGGTTTAATTATTATTTTTTATTTACTTTTATAAAATATATTTTAATCATTTAACTATAATTTGATAAATATATTTTTTAAATATTTTTATCTTATAAATATTAGTAAAATGTAATTTATTATACAAAAGGTTATGGTATTAAAAACATTATATTTGTATTTTATTATATTATATAGTTAATTATCTTTTATAAAATAAAATAAATAAAAATTCTTTTAAATTAGTGATTTTTCTACGATGAAATTATCTCTTTCCTTAAAAAATATAGAAAAATATTTAAATGAATAATTTTTCCATTCTTCTTTATAAGTTGGAATTTGATAAGCATTATATTTTTTGTTAATGAATATCTATAGATTTTAAAGCCAAAGGTAGCTTATTACTAGACATATCTATGAAAGAAGTTGATTACCTATTATGTTCAATACCAAAGGTGATTTTAAAGCCAAAGGTAGCTTATTACTAGGCATATCCATGAAAGAAGTTGACTACATATTATGTTCAATACCAAACGTTTTTATTGTGTTGAAAGGAACTAAACGAAATGAAATGAAAGATACTACAATGAAATACACATAAATATTGTGAGAAACAGAGAAATACAATAATACACGATTTCTATTAATGAAAGAAATGTACAAAGATTGTAAAAATACAGAGTGAAAGACTCGCTAGAATGGTGACAACCTATCTATGAGAAGAGATGTGATAGATACTCGAATTCACAAGAATATTATTGTTACAATGAGGCTCCAAAGACCTTTTTAACATAAGTAAAATACAAAACCCTAACCCTAGAAGATGAAAAACCAAAAGGTTTGAGGGTCCCTATGGGGGTAGTTGATACGTCAACATCCCGAGGGCGTAACTTTTTCATACGATCTTCGTTTGGGGTGCTTGATAGATCGTTGGAAAGGTCTAACCAAGAAGATCGACTTTCGACTAGCCCATGTCAAGGCTTTCACTAGTCACTTGGGCCCCAAATCCGCAAAAAACGTCGTTTAGGGCCTCAAAACGGCCTCGAAAGTTTGGAACTCGAAAAACTGTCAAGATGGGAAATTGTTTTTTCGAGCCCATGGAATAGGTGGGTGGCCACCGATATCCACTTGGATTAATACTCCTTCCTTAGGAAGAAAAGGTCTCCATTGCGTTAAGTGCCTAGGGGAGAGAGGTAAGAATTTGTTGAATCTGAATCTTGGTGAGATGCTTGCCTTGCTGGAGAAGTTGTGTTCCTTAGTTTGTTGAAGGCTACCATGAACCTGTTGTTGGCGGGGTTGAATTTTTTCAACCAGTTGAGCTACATGAGAAGCATGTGTGCAAAAGGAATTTTTGTGCTTTGATGTAGTCTTGTTGACCCGCTTCTATGTGATAAAAGGAGCTTGGGTCGAGGCTGTAGTAGTTGCAATATCCTTTTGTTCACCTTTTGAACAGATTGTGAAAAATATGAATTTTGTAGTATGAGATACTACCTTGCGACATTGTTTAGGTGGGACAGTAGTTGGAACTACCTATGGTATTCTGTAGGGATGACCCCCAAAAGTAACAATGAAACTATGGGTACTCATAAACATCATGGTTCTTCCACATATATGTCTTGCCCAAGAAAAAATCACAAACATCCAGTGGGGCAACATCACATAATACCTCATCCTTGAAGGGCTAGATGGCATATGAAAATCAACATTGTTGGCTGACACGGAGATCTTGTCCATGGCGAAGCCACCGGATGTTGTATGGTTGTGGGTGTGGTGTTGTTGACAATCCCAATTGTTTGATGATATATGTTGAGATGAGGTTATTTTGGATTTCACTATCAACAATAAAATGCAGTGGGGTCCCCTTCACCCACATCTGTGAATGAAAAAGACGCCCCCCCTCTTCAAGATCTGTTTGTTCTTCTGGTTGAATTGATGCGATCGTGACAATAATAGTGTGGTCTGCATCGATGATCTATCTGTTACCATTATTTTCATAATCATATTATGAATAAAGGTTCAGCTCCTTGTATTTGATATCGACCACCAATGATTGTTTTGAGAGAAATTCATCAATGTTTTTCTAGCAGATTTTGTGAAAATTGCACCATTTTCCGTTGTCTTTCTTCATCTTTCCATGACCCTTCTTTTCCTGTGAATTGGAGTGGTTTTTGGGAGACTATGTGTTAGGGATGTCTTTATCATACTTTGGTTTTTGTGGATTTATAGATCTGAACTTCCATTTGTTTTGGTGCCTAAATTTCTTCTCTATTTTAACAACATATCGATAAGAAGCACCGAGTGATGATATGTCCATAAAATCCATTTCATTTTGGATGTATCTATGTAGAGCCACATGGTATTTGATGCAGGAGCATCGCCAACACATCAAGCCAGCCAACACGACATGAAAACCAGCTAGATAAGCCAGCACAAATTTTGATAACACTTTGGGAATTGTTGCACAAATCTTAAATGAACCATTTAAGAGACGACGCACTTGTATTGTAAATGGACCTTGAGCAGATAGCTCTCGTCCTTAGGTAGATGAGGCATTTACTTTAGTTAATGCTGATAGATAAGAAATTAATTGTAGATTTGATAGCCTATAGTTCGAGAGGGAAAATGGATAAGGACACCCTCATTGCATCATTGTAACATTAGCCAGCATTCAGAAGAAGAAGAGCAAGTAGAGAGTTGTGTAAAGAACACCTATGTACAGATATTGAATTAATAGAAGAAAGCTTTGATTCAAATCCATGGTTATGTGTCTATTCTTTGTGTATTGATGTTATTCTCATGAATATTTTCTTCCTGTTATACACTTGCTTTTATATGTTGTGTATGTGATTTCATGGTTAAATTGAAGTCTGAGAAGGAAGAGTGAATGAGTTTCAATTGTTTCTTTAAGAGAGCCAGAGAATTCCTGCAAGGAGTGCAGTCGAATTGGTCCCCAAGGAGTGCATTGACAGAAGGGTTCACTTAGAGACAAATTTTGTTCTCCTCTCTTCAAAGGTGCAAGTTAAGCACAGTGTCATGCAAGGAGTGCACAGGCCAAGCTAAATCTCAGAGTTGCGATTCTGAGAAAAGTATTGGAAGACTGCTGCTGCAGGAGTGCGCAGCGTCGAAAGACTTCAACACTTAGACGTTGTTGAAGATTTGCCGCAAGGAGTGCGTGCAAGAAGTTCTCTGAAGGACTTGAAAATTCAAGAAAAAGTTCAAGAGGAATAGGCCTTCGAATTCATCGAAGGATAAGTGCAGAGAAGTTACGTCTGAAGCATTCGAGAAAGTGCTGAAAACTTGCATGCAGGTGGATCGGTCTTCGTGGAAGAAACTCTTGTTTCATTTCACAGAACAGACGCACGAAATCATCCGAGGAGATTTCGTGAAATCTTTGTGGGCCGTTGGATCTTTCGGAGGTACAAGGAAGTTACGACAAGGAAGTCTAAAGGATTCTAATCTAAGAAGGGTGGAGCGTTGATGCAAGTCGGGCAGGACCGTCGTATTATTCGCTGAGATAGCATATTGGGGTCTCGTGAGAAAAGTATCGAAGAGTTGACACCTTGAGTCGCGAAGTCGTGAGGGGCGATATCTCGACGATGAAGTAAGTCGTGGGGGACCGCAGACGCGAGTGGAGTATAGGTGGCGGAAGTTATCAGGGTCTCGCAGTGAGGAGCACCGAGATATCGGTGTCCAGGTTCACGAGCACGCGAGGTCCGATACCCCCAATAGAAGTGGCAGGGAGTTGAAGTGACAGTTCACACGTGTATCAGAGTCTTGTCACATCGGGGCTCGGAAGACGGAGAAAACGGTGGTTGAGGTCGCGAGTAGCGAAGGCGCGAAGTGGGGAGTCGCAAAAGCGCGACAGGACCGTATCGGCACATCGGTCATCGGGAGTCAGAAGCTCGAGGACTTGGCATCGCGAGTGGCGAAGTTGCGATAGAGCCGAAGTCACGATAAGGGTAGGAATCCCGACAAGGGAAAAGTAAGCGATTAGACTGACGCATCAGGTCTCGGGGATTCGAGAGCCCGATGATCAACCGAGAACTTGCTAAGCTACGAGTTCCGATCCTCGGTAGGGAAGAATTGAGGGTCATGCGAAGTAGAACATGTGGGGTGCAGAATTCCCGATTGGGAATTAGACGAACCGTTGAGTTTTTCGGGCCGTGAGCGAAAGAAGGTCCTGTGAGAGCGGTCGTGCTCTGAGGAGTGCGACTCTCTATCAAGTGGTGTCAGAGCGGGAATATCTTTTTCTTTCTGTAGCAAAAGAAGAAGATTCACCATGCCGCCGAAGAGAGAAAGGCAGTCACCTGACCCAAAGGATAGGGAGGTCCGAAGAAGAGGCAGACTGACAGGAAATCCAGAAATGGAGAGGTAGATGAGAGATCTCCGAGGAAGACTTGAAGAGATGGAGACAGCTCAGAGACGTGGAATTGGTGCAGGGGATCTTAGTGATTCCGAAGTTGAAGAGGAAGTTGGACATGAAGAAGAGGTCACAGCAAAGGATGCATCAACCGAGTGGTTGATCAAAGCCATTTCCAGAATGGGTGCAAAGGCCAAGATGGACATTCCAGTCTATGAAGGGAATCTGGATGCAGAGGAGTTACTAGATTGGTTAAGAGCTCTTGACACCTACTTCGATTATGAGGATATCGAAGAGGATAAGAAAGTCAGGCATGTTGTCACATGCCTGAAAGGACACGCAACATTGTGGTGGGACGAGCTACAAGCTGACAGACGCTGCAAAGGCAAGCAAAAGATCAAAAGTTGGGATCGAATGATCGCGAAGATGAAAGCGAAGTGCATCCCAAGGGATTACCAAATTACTATGTCAGGAGAATGTAGAACCTGAGATAAAAGATTATGATAGTGAAAGAATACAATGAGGAATTCTATCGACTGAACATCAGAGCAGGTCATCGGGAGAGCGATGATGAGAAGGTGGCTATATATCTGAATGGTCTGAGATATGAAATTCAAGATGAATTAAGCATGGTTACCATCAGGACGGTGGAGGATGCTTATCAGATGGCTCTGAAAGTCGAATAAAAGCTGAGCCGTAAGCAAGGTCAGCGATGGTGAGGCAAAAGTCATCCCAGAGGCAAGACAGTTGCCTAGGATAAATTCCAGAAGCCCAAGGAGGAATGGAAGAAACCTCAGGGTAAAGTTGAAAGAGGTGGAACCTCACAGCGAGAGCCACAGGTTGAACAGAGGGGACAACATAATGAGCACAAGGGAGATTATGTTGACGCAAACATTTTTCCTCGTACCAGAGGTAGAGGAAGAGGCCGAGGTGGAGTAATCACATGCTTTACATGTGGAAAGAATGGGCATAAGT
>ML781078.1:391843-417539 GCA_009831015.1 Picea engelmannii
CAGAGGGGACAACATAATGAGCACAAGGGAGATTATGTTGACGCAAACATTTTTCCTCGTACCAGAGGTAGAGGAAGAGGCCGAGGTGGAGTAATCACATGCTTTACATGTGGAAAGAATGGGCATAAGTCATTTGAGTGTCCAGAGAAAAAGAAGGATAGTGGAGAAGCTCACATCGTTGAAACGCAGAGGTGTGATGTTGAGAATGAAGACACAGACAGTGGGAGGTCGTTGATGATGCAAAAAGTTCTCTTAACACCTGGGAAGGAGGTGGAGGACTCAGCTCAGAGGACCAGACTTTTCAGAACCACATGCAAGACCAAGGACAGAAAGTGCAAGGTTATTGTTGACAGTGGTAGCACAGACAATCTCGTTTCGATCGAGATGGTAGAAAAGTTAGAGCTGGAGACAACGGATCACCCAAGTCCATACAAAGTTTCATGGCTACAGAAGGGACATCAGGTGAGTGTCACTAAACAATGTTTAGTTGAATTCAATATAGGGGGATATACTGATAAGGTCTTATGTGATGTTATTCACATGGATGTATGTCATTTGTTGCTGGGAAGACCATGGCAATATGACAGAAATGTGGTTCATGATGGGAGGAGGAACACATATACTTTAGAGAAGGATGGGAGGACACACAGGTTTCTTCCGATAAAGGATAAGGAGGTGAAGCCGGAGGTAAGAAACACAATACCTCTCATGAGTGGGAAGGAGCTTCTTAAAGAGATGGAGAAGAAAGAAGATCCACAATTCTTTGTGGTCATAAAGCCGAAGATTGTTCTGACTAG
The DNA here is from genome assembly GCA_009831015.1 of Picea engelmannii. NCBI lineage: Eukaryota > Viridiplantae > Streptophyta > Pinopsida > Pinales > Pinaceae > Picea > Picea engelmannii. Next base: position 392,641 of record ML781078.1, read on the forward strand.
CACAAGAGTGGATGATCTACCAGATGAGATTCAGGAACTGCTGGAAGAGTTCGTTGACATCATCGTGGATGAATTACCTCATTCGTTGCCACCGATGAGAAGTGTGAGTCACCACATAGACCTCATACCAGGAGCGAGTTTGCCGAATAAAGCCACGTACAGGTTGACACCACAGGAAAATGAGGAGGTCAAGAAGCAGGTCCAGGAGTTTATGGACAAAGGATTGGTCAGAGAAAGCTTGAGTCTGTGTTCTATTCTGACAGTGCTTAGTCTGAAGAAGGATGGAGGCTAGAGAATGTGCACTGACTCAAGAGCGATCAACAAAATTACCATCAGGTACAGGTTTCCACTGCCGAGAATAGATGATTTGATGGATTGCCTGAGTGGGGCAAATTATTTTTCAAAAATAGATTTGAAGAGTGGATATCATCAGATTCGCATGAGGGAAGGTGATGAGTGGAAGACAACATTCAAGACAAATGAGGGTTTGTATGAATGGATGGTCATGCCGTTTGGTTTGACAAACGCGCCAAGCACATTCATGAGATTGATGAACGAAGTCCTGAAGGAGTTCATCGGGAAATTTTTCATCGTATATCTGGATGATATACTGATTTTCAGCAAGACCAAGGTTGAACATTTGAAACATTTGGCCATTGTGATGAGGAAGCTACAGCAAGAGAAGTTGTTGATTAATATGAAGAAGTCTTCATTTCTGAAGACAGAGATCATTTATTTGGGTTTTGTCATATCGACAAATGAGTTGAAAATGGATCCAAGTAAGGTTGAAGTGATTAAGAATTGGCCATCACCCAAAAATATTTTTGAGGTGAGGAGTTTCCATGGTTTGGCTAGTTTCTACAGAAAATTCATTAGAAATTTCAGTGGAATTAGTGCAGTGATGATGGACACAGTGAAGAAGCGACATAAGTCTTTTCATTGGACAACAGAGGCTGAGAAAATCTTCAATCTGTTGAAGCGGAAGATCACAGAACGACCAGTGTTGGTGTTGCCTGATTTCAAGAAGACATTTCAGGTGAAATGTGATGCAAGCGAATATGCCATAGGAGCGGTCTTGAGTCAGGACGACAGACCAGTCGCATATTTCAGTGAGAATTTGGATGAAGCAAAAATGAAGTACTCTAAGTATGATAAAGAGTTTTATTCTATCATACAGGTGTTGAAGAAGTGGAGGCATTACTTGATCCCAAAAGAATTTGTATTCTACAGCGATAATCATGCATTACAGTTTGTAAGTCAACAAGAGAAGTTGAACCATAAACATGCAAAATGGGTAGAGTATATGTAGAATTTCACGTTTGTGATTAAACACATTTCAGGGACTACTAACAAAGTGGTTGATGCCTTGAGCAGGAAATGTTTGTTGCTACAGGAATTCTGAGTCAAAACATTGGGTTTTGAAAATCTCAGGGACATGTATGCAAGAGTTGCAGATTTCAGAGAAGCGTATGAAGCAGCTGAGAATCCAGTTCTCAGAGATCGGATTCCTTGGATAGATTATATGATCCAGGAGGGATTGTTGTTCAGAGGCAATCAACTGTGTATTCCGAATTGCTCCATGAGGGAGAACCTGTTGAAAGAGAAGCACAGTGGAGGCTTGGCAGGGCATTTTGGCCATGATAAAACATTCGCAAAGCTGAGGGAATCATACTTTTGGCCAGGCATGTGAGCAGAGGTCAAGATATTTGTTGACAGATGTCGAATTTGTCAGCATTCGAAAGGAAGAAAGCAGAATGCAGGATTTTATCAGCCATTTCCCATACCAGAGAGACCATGGGAGGCGATAAGCATGGATTTTGTATTGGGTTTGTCGAGGACACAAAGGGGTGTTGATTCCATCTTTGTGGTGGTGGACAGGTTTTCAAATATGGCACATTTTATCCCATGCCAGAAGACCAGCAATGCGACTCACATCGCAAACTTGTTTTTCAAGGAGGTCATTCGACTCCATGGATTGCCGAGAAGCATAGTTTCAGACAGAGATACCAAATTCATAGGGCATTTCTGGAGGACGCTATGGAAGAAGCTGGGAACTAATTTGACATTTAGTTCTGCTTATCATCCTCATATATATAGACAGACAGAGGTGGTGAATAGAAGTCTGGGAGACTTGCTGAGAAGCTTGGTGACGGAACACCACAACAGCTGGGACAACATATTGCCATAGGCAGAGTTTTCTTACAATGACTCGGTGAACAGGAGCACAGGGAAGAGTCCATTTCAGATTGTGTATGGGACACAGCCGAGAGGAGTTTCTGAACTCAGGGAGTCAGAACGGACTGCTACTAACAGCGCTAGTGCAGAAGAGTTTGTTGAGGCAATGAGAGAACTTCACAGCAGGGTGAAGGAACGACTGCTAAAATCAAATCAGGAGTATAAGCGCAGAGAAGATCATCATCGGAGACAACTTTCGTTTGAATTTGGTGACCTATTTATGGCACATCTGCGGAAGGAAAGGTTCCCAAGGGGAACATACAATAAGCTGAAAATGAAGAAAATCGGACCATGCAAGGTCTTGAAGAAATTCGGGGAAAACGCTTATGAGATTGAGTTGCCAGATGGCATCAGGATATCTCTGATATTTAATGTTTCAGACTTATACCCATATAGGGCTGGAGAACCAGAGGCTGGAACTGAGGAACCAGTGATCCAGTGGGAAAAACAATTACCAGTTGTAGAAAAGCCACATATGGAGTGTATACTGGACAAACGAGTGGGTAAAAAGATCAGGCGGAAGCAATACTTCGAGTATCTGGTCAAGTGGAAAAATAACCCAGTAGAAGATGCCAGCTGGGAGAGCAAAGCAGTGATACAAAAGCATGGACAGACCGTGCAAGAGCTCATGGAAAGGAGCCCATGAAATTTTTCAAGACAGGGAGTATGATGCAGGAGCATCGCCAACACATCAAGCGAGCCAACACGATGGCGGAAGCGAGCTGGATAAGCCAGCACAAATTTTGATAACACTTTGGGAATTGTTGCACAAATCTTAAATGAACCATTTAAGAGACGATGCACTTGTATTGTAAATGGACCTTGAGCGGATAGCTCTCTTCCTTAGGTAGATGAGGCATTTACTTTAGTTAATGTTGATAGATAAGAAATTAATTGTAGATTTGATAGCCTACAGTTCGAGAGGGAAAATGGATATAGACACCCTCATTGTATCATTGTAACATTAGCCAGCATTCAGAAGCAAAAGAGAAAGAAGAGAGTTGTGTAAAGAACACCCATGTATAGATATTGAATTAATAGAAGAAAGCTTTGATTCAAATCCATGGTTATGTGTCTATTCTCTGTGCATTGATGTTATTCTCATGAATATTTGCTTCCTGTTATACACTTGATTTTATATGCTGTGTATGTGATTTCATGGTTAAATTGAAGTCTGAGAAGGAAGAGTTAATGAGTTTCAATTGTTTCTCTAAGAGAGCCAGAGAATTCCTGCAAGGAGTGCAGTCGAATTGGTCCGCAAGGAGTGCGTTGACAGAAGGGTTCACTTAGAGACAACTTTTGTTCTCCTCTCTTCGAAGGTGCAAGTTAAGCACAGTTCTGTGCAAGGAGTAAGCAGGCCAAGATGAATCTCAGAGTTGCGATTATGAGCAAACTATTGGAAGACTGTTGCTGCAAGAGTGCGCAGGGTCGAAAGACTTCAACACTTAGACGTTGTTGAAGATTTTCCGCAAGGACTGCGCGCAAGAATTTCTCTGAAGGACTTGAAAAGTCGAGAACAAGCTCAGGAGGAATAGGCCTTCGAATTCATCGAAGGATAAGTGCAGAGAAGTTACGTCTAAAGCATTCAAGAAAGGGATGAAAACTTGCATGCAGGTGGATCGGTCTTCGTGGAAGAAACTCTTCTTTCATTTCACAGAATTGTTTAAGGAGAGAACGGATGCACGAAATCATCCAAGGAGATTTCCCAAAAGTTTTGTGGGCCGTTGGATCTTGCGGAGGTGCAAGGAAGTTACGGAGAGGAAGCCTAAAGGATTCTAAGCTCAGAAGGGTGGAGCGTTGATGCAAGTCGGGCAGGACCGTCGTATTATTCGCTGAGATCGCATATCGGGGTCTCGTGAGAAAAGTATCGAAGAGTTGACACCTGGAGTCGCGAAGTCGCGAGGGGAGATATCCCGATGGTGACGTAAGCCGTGGGGGACCGCAGGAGCGAGTGGAGTACAGGTGGTGGAAGTTATCGGGGTCTCGCAGCGAGGAGCACCGAGATATTGGTGTCTAGGTTCACGAGCATGCGCGGTTCGATACCCCCAATAGAAGTGGCGGGGAGTTGAAGTGACATTTCACACGTGTATCGGAGTCTTGTCACATAGGGGCTAGGAAGACAGAGAAAACGGTGGTTGAGGTCGCGAGTAGCGAAGGCGCGAAGTGGCGAGTCACGAAAGCGCGACAGGACCGTATAGACACATCGGTCATCGGGAGTCAGAAGCCCGAGGACTTGGCATCGCGAGTGGCGAATTTCCGATAGAGGCGAATTCGCGATAAGGGTAGGAATCTCGACAAGGGAAAAGTCAACGATTAGACTGATGCATCGGGTCTCGGGGATTCGAGAGCCCGACAATCAACCGAGAACTTGCTAAGCTGCGAGTTCCAATCCTCCGTAGGGAAGAAGTGAGGGTCGCGCGAAGTAGAACCTGTGGGGTGCATAATTCCTGATTGGGAATTAGACGAACCATTGAGTTCTTCAGGCTGTGAGCGAAAGATGGTCCTATGAGAGCGGTTGTGCTCCGAGGAGTGCGACTCTCTATCAGTATTTCAAAATCAAATGTCATTCGAAGTCTTTGATACCCATCTTGGTGCACAAGGTATGGAAGGTATTGGTGAACTCCATAATTTCTTAGCCCCTCTCTTGTCGTAGTGTGGTTCATCTCATATACTGGTCCTCATAGTTTCCAACAGGGTAATATTGCTCATTTACCACATCCACAAAAAAATCTCTAGTGGGCTCAACCCAATATATTCCAGTTTCCATTGTGGATATTTTCTCCCAGTAATTTTCCCACCAATTTTTGACATGGGGGAGAGCCTTAAGGAGTGTAAAGCTGATCTTTTCACTGTCGAAAAAATTGTGACATGAGAAATACCCTTCTAGCAAATTTAATCATTTTTTAAGGGAATCTACATCTATCTGACCTTCAAATACAGGAATGTCAAAATTAAATTGTACCTTGAAAGGTGATGTGTTTCCAAAGTGGTCGCTTGATGAAGATGTGCCTGCTGCTATCGGTAGGTGTTGAAGGATGTGGGAAAAAATCTCCATCATTTCCTCCCTCTATTGCGTGAGACCTTGCTCAAGCAACAGATTAATAGAATCTTTTGCTCCTTCATTTTTCTTTTCCTCCGCCATGGAGGGTTTCTTGGGTGTGCAAGAGTGATTGTCTTCAAGAGAGACAAGCTCGATACCCAACTTTCTATACTCATACCTCTTTGGGGACATGCACTGAAAAACGATGAAGAGCAGGCTGCTCTGATACCACTTATCCAGATTATTTTTTAGAACGAAATGAAAGAAAAGATACTACAATGAAATACACATAAATATTTCCAGAAACAAATAAATACAGTAATACACGATTTCTATTAATGAAATAAATGTACAGAGACTGTAAAAATACAAACTGAAAGACTCACTAGAATGGTGGCATCTTATCTGTTAGAAGAGATGTGACAGCTACTCGCATTCACAAGAAGATGATTGTTACAATGAGGCTCCAAAGGTATTTTTAACATAAGTAAAATCCAAAACCCTAACCCTGGAAGATGAAAAGACAAAAGGTTTGCGGGCCTCGATGGGGGTAGTTCATACGTCAACTTCCTGAGGGCATAACGTTTTCATATGATCTATGTTTGGGGCACCCGATACACCATTGAAAAGGTATAACCGAGAAGAACAAATTTCAACTGACCCAACTCAATTCTTATGGTAGTCATGTGGGCCCCATATCCATAAAAAACCTCGTTTAGGGCCTCAAAATGACCCCAGAAGTTTGTAACTCGAAAAACTATCGAAAAACTGCCAAGATGGAAAACTGTTTTTCAAGCCCGTGGAATAGGTGGGTGGCCACCGATATCCACCTGGATGAATGTTATCCAAATATTTATACCCATCAATATTTCAATTGGGTCGAGCGTGTGTGGTTGGGAGAAATTCTATTTAAGCTTCCCACCTAGGTTCTTTCCAAAGCATGGATATATACCAAATGGTATAAAAACATCTCTATTTATTTTGAAGAGGTAAATTTGGTATATATAACTAATATAAAAACTAATATATAAATAAATACAAATAGATATACCAAATTTATATAGAAAAAACCAAAACTATATTTTAACATATGCATATCCGCATAAGTTTTGAGTTTTATAAATTTGAGTGAGATTACAGCTAGATTAGATCCATCTTAAGTGACAAAAAAAATAAATTGATAATTTTGATCCCTTTAGGAACTTGAGAAAAGAGAACATAGATTTAAGGTGGTTAGTAAGGCATAGAAGAGACAATGATGTTGGGATAGGCTTGAAACAATGAGATTAATGAACATAGATATAAAGAAGATAAAAACATCACACAACACACATGAATAGAGGGGGAAATAATATCCTTTATTACTCATTCAGTAATGGAGAAATGAATACATAAGTCTCATGGATCACCTCACACGATTCCAAATTTAAACAAGAAATATATCAAGAGTTTCTAGACATACGAAAATTTGAACATTTGAGAAACCTTTATCCAAACCAATGTCACCGCAAGGTGTGTGTTGTCACCACCCAAGAATCTCCACCTGGATTAAAAAAAATCTTGATACCTTTCCCAACGAATCAATTATCACCTTTCCTTCAAGCCAAGAGAACCCAAACAACACCCCAACTTTTCTAACAATACTAGTTATGTGAACATGTCTGCACAATTTTCTCTAGTGGAACACTCCACCTCTTATGAATAAACATAACCATAGGATAAATCAATGCAACCGCTATAGGTAATACTCTTGCTTCTAAGATACTCAGGCACCCATTTCCATGCTCTCTACCTCGTTTTGCAATGTGTTCATCGACAACACCAACCTCCTGGGAAATAATTGAACATTTTGTGGTAGAAATCATCTTTCCTAATGTACTTGCATAAGGTACACAAGATACATAATCCTTTTCTTTTTTAACACTAGGACATAAAATTGAAGAAATATTAGAATGGAAAGCTAAAAGGGATATTTACTAGTTTTGCAATGTTCATACATAACCTCATCAATATCTTCATAATTTTTTTTTTTTAATAACCATAGCTTACCATTTTTACCATCTATGTGCAATTATATGGCCAAGATTTTGTTTTGTCACTCATGGATCCTTGTTATAGAAAGATTTGCATCACCCTATGCAATATTGCATAGAGGGCCTTGCTATGTTTCGCTATGCAGTCTTTTCATCCCTTTTTTCCAATCCCAGAGATAAAAATACATTTTTTCCACATATACGCACCTTGCCTAATATACAACATGCGTATATGTAGGTTTCACCAATACAACCTGCGTACATTGGGATTTGTGCCCCAAAATGAAAAATGTTGTCAGGTTTCCATGTCACGATAGGAGATCAATGATCCTTGGCCTTCCATATAGTAGAAACGTTCTGACTCGACCCTTTAGTTTCATTTGAAGGCTATAAATGGGCCAATTCCAAGCTATGGAAAAGAGGAGAAATAATTCAAGTTTGAGAGAAAAGTTACTTTGGAGGAATTATTCACTTCATATTGAGTCTGCATCCCTTTGTCCTTTAAGTCCAAACCGAGTGTTCATCCCCCAATCTCTTCCATTATTGAGTGAGAACTCCATTGTCTCTCTTACATGAGATTGCCTTTGGTGGAGGATTGAAATGATGGAGGCCCAACTAGAAGGAAATTAGTTTCTCGGTTCCGAGCCGTGCTGAAATGGAAGTTTGTAACTTTTTCACTTACGTTGATCATATATTAATAGAAATATTATTTTCCCATCCAATTGATATCTCTCAAATATTTGAATTATTATCCATGGTCATGTTTGTTATGTATATCAATGATTATGCTATAAAATATGATAACATCATATATCATCACCATATGCTTGGTTTTTGGGGACTAGTTATAGGTATATTGCTTTGGGTTAAGTGCTCAATGGTGGACACAAAGTCTTCCTACTACTACTAGAAGTGTCATTATTAAGTGGTAGAGTCTTACTAAACATGGGTTCCCTAGTTGGAACCTTTGTGCTATTTGGTGCCCATGCAAAAGTTATTCCATAGGACCGAGATTTCCTTATAGTTTCAATATGACTTTGCGTTCGAACCGCATATTATTACTCACAAGAATTTTGACCTTTACCTATGGGAGTCCCCCAGAGTATTAGTTAATCTCTTTTACGACTATCTAAAAAATGAAAAGATTACTGAGTGAACTTGCCTCTTTCACACTTGTTAAATTTATTTGAAAGGAAATTTATTTGATGTAATTTTAACCCTTTTTTGGACCAAGTAGACTACTTACAAAAAATGAATACTCTAGTCAACATTGGCTAGAAGAGTTCTCCTGTGTTTTATTTTATACTTTTTCAGGCCTAGGGGACTAAATCTATGAAAAATGGCATTCTTTTGAGTTAAGTTGTAATATAATTCCATCATCCTTCTTCCAATATTGAGCCTATTTTCGGTTCCCTCTTTCTCATTATAAGCCTCTCACCTCATGAATTTGCATCACCAGCCAAGAATAGCCTTTTTTTATATCCTTTGCAGCTTGACACCTTGTACCCTAAGAGGAAACACCTCCCCGAGTGTCCATGCCCTGCATGCACTTCCTTGCATTGAGCATAGGTATGTTCCACTATTTGGATCTAGTTGATTTCTTGAGACACTTGTTTCCTCTCCTATATCATAAAATTTATTTTCCTATGAAAAAAAAAAAAACATGGGCGGGAAAATAATATTATCTCATATCGATAACAGTCGTGTCTCCTTTGAACAAAGAAATATTTTTTGAGTCCACTGTCATTCAAAGTTTGGGTTTAGCATGACCTTAGGAAGTTGAGCTCATTACTTAGAGTTTACTCCTCTGTGAGGTTATTCTTCCAGTCCCTATGTAGAATTCATTGATGCCTCCTACATCATGAAGTTTTATCAACAAGTCTATGCTTCTTGAGTTATCCATATGTCTCATGCTCTTGCTCAAAGGATGTCTATAAGCTTGTGTCGACCATTTCTCAGAATTCTTGAATTTGCATGTCATTCATACTCTCATCGTATCTCAAAGGCACATGAAGTTGTAGTCCTATCGAGTTCCCTAGTCTTACTTTGATTATGGGTAGGTAACCTTGAACCCAACAATTAACATCTCCTCATTGGTCACTGACTGGGCGGTTTCCCTTGTGTTCGACAATAAGAAAACTATTCACACATTGGGATTCGTGTAGTGCCTTGGATTCGATTAGACTTATTGGTGGTTTCCTCGCCTTTATCGGTGATGTTTTTTATTAGTTGTTATTCATAGGGTCTCTTTCATGTACTACTTTCATCTGGTGCATGTGAGATACACACAGGGTCGTTGGTTCATGAAAATCCTATTCGTCGGATCTCCTCCTAATCATCAAGATATTTCTTTGTGCCTCATGCTCATTGATGAGAGATTCCCTAATGCTCCCCTTTCAGTGAGTCTCTTTCCATAAATTAAACTCATCTATTATGGAAATGAGACCTAGAGTCCTATGAGTATATAGAGGCTTGTAGTCATCAATGGCATGATTTCCCTCCATTGATAGTTTGGGATACATCAATGTCTCCTGATAGATGGATTCTTCAAGTGTTCCACCTCAACACCCTTATTCACACTTGTATAATGTAATCGATGCCTTGATACTTACTTTCATTATCGGTAGGTTGTCTCGCATTTGTTAATGATACACCTTAATGACCGGTAATCAAATGAATTCTCATCGTGTTCGACCTCAAATCCTATATTCATATGATGTAGAATTGCACCTTCAGAAAAGAGTGTATAAGACCTCCAGCTTATGGTAGCAACTTTCCTAATCTATTGATGTATTTCATTGGACCAATACCTATATGATTTCAGTGATCATGGGAGATCAGATTATACTCCATTGTATACAAATATCTTCAGATTGATTTTGAGACTAAATTACACTGTGCCTTGTTCATGACTATGATATTCTATGGCACATCTATTCTTTGTATTTCCTATTCATGGCGATGAAGAAATATTTGGTATATTTCGACATGGATCTGTAGTGTAATTCAGATTGGTAGCCATGTGTACAAAGTCACTATGGATTGTAATATTCTCATAAGTAACTAGCACTTACAACTGAGTCTCCATTACTCTACTTCTAGGAATTATAATTTATTTCGGATCATAGATACTCCTATGACCTCACACATCGGGAGGCATATGTTATAAAAAAAAATTCCTCACCCCATGCAACTTGCTTGGATGGCCTTTCCATTTCTCTATGCAGACATAAAGTCCCCTTTTGTTCCTTCCAAAGCCAAAAAAACAAATTTTTCCACATATAAACACCCTATCAGTTAGACAACAAGAGTATACATATGTTTCTCCACCACAACCCACATACATTGGGTTTAGTGCTCAAAATTAAAAATTATGTCGGGTTTTCATGCCATGTAATAAGATCAATGATCCTTGGCCTTCCATATACTGGAAATTCTCTGAATCGACCCTTCAATTCCATTTGAAGGCTATAAATTGAGCCATATCCAAGCCTTCGAAGGAGGAATTAAACTTTGAGAGAAAAGACACTCTAGAGAAATTTCGCTTCATACTCAGTCTGCATCCCTTTCTCCTTGAAAGTATGAACCCATTTTTCAGCCCCCAAGCTCTTCCTTCTTTGTGATGGAGAATATCATTGTCTCCTTTATATGAGATTTCCTTTGGTGGAGGATTGAAGTGGTGGAGTCCTAGCTAGAGGGACTTAGTTTCTCGGTTCCAATATGTGTTGTTACAGAAGTTTGTCACCTATATACTTTTGTTGATCATTTTAATAGAAATACTCTTTTCTTGTCCAATTGATATCTTGCAAATATTTGAAGTATTATTCCATGGGAATATTTGTCATGTATGTTAATGGATTATGCTAATATATGCTAACACTATATATTTTCACCATATGCTTATGTATCTTGGTTGTTGAGGACAAGTTGTAGGTATAAAGATTTGAGTTTCGTGCTCAACAATCGTATTCATCAAACGTCTGGACGAGGTAGTGATCTTGGTATTGTCTTGCTAGCGTTTCATTTATATAGCATATTTTGGATTAGAGTTGATTTTTGCATGTCATTCTGTCTGTTGTGGTTTACTCCATGCCATAGAGAGATTTTCCTTGTAACAACAAGAAGCATTTGTATGTCTGTCATACATTGATATTAAACATATGGCCGGTACATACATGTAGTTGGTTATAAGAATTTCACAAGAGAGTAAGAAATAATGTAACAAGAAGAAGTCATATAAATGGATGTTAGATATTAACACAATAAATTCTTGGAAAAACCAAAACCTAATAGATATGTTTTAATCTGGTCAAACCCACCAAGTTAGGACAACACCATTTAATTGAGGCTTATCTCAAGATATTCAATAGGCTTTATCTAATCCAACATTTCTAAATAAATACCTAACCACCTCAAAATTTATTAATTGGGTATACTGGAATCCAACATGCCCCTCTATCACTTAGGTGTAAGTTCAAGTCTAGAATTTACACTATTGAAATTTAGCACTAGGAGGTTAAGCATATCTAAAGAGATCTTACAACCATATACCCATTTACATGTGATAAAATACAACTCCATAAAAAATGATTACAATTGTATGTGTGTGATTATATGAAACATCAATTGGTTTCATTGCTAACATCAGTCCTACTCAAAATACAATGAACCAAATCAAGCACTCCTTAACCAAGTAGTTTTTTAGATGCATCGATGCTCCAGTTCCATTTTCCATTCACCATGCTTCATAAACCCATGAATCATCACTTCAATTTGTGTGCACGAGTTTATAAGTGACTGCTCTCTTCTACAACCTATCTATTCCAAGCCTCAAAATGAAGACTACAGATTTATTACATAGCATGTGATAGTATTGGTTTGAACCATAATATCAGACGGTTTAATATTTAATGGTAATTAGTTTCAGATGAGCATCTCTAGTTATGACGGTAGACCGTCTTTTAGGCATTATGATTATCTCAATATTTTTGCATTTTACAATCAATATGATATCTCATACTAGAAGTAGTCTATATCTCATAATAAGTATTTCGACTACTAACATCCTTCAACACGAGAAAGGACCTCTTTAACAACATTGGGTGTGTTGCACACCATGTATTAACTCGAAGTTTAGAGCATTAAAAACTTCTAAAATTTTAAATCTAAGTAATGATATTGAGAGGCACTTAACAATTCACTAATTATTATATATTAATGTTTTTCTCGATTATTTCATAATCTGTGCTTTGATTTAATTATTATGATTTAGATTTTTTCCATAACCATTATTTTAAGTGCATAGATTAGACTATGTGCATTTAAGAAATTTTCATTTTTCTATCTGTTTCATGTTTGATTTCTATAATTTATGAAATGTTTAGTTCATTCCTTTTGTGTTGATAATTGGACAGAGTCTAATTGTTTTTAACTCACTCTTATTCATGTCTCACAACTATTTTACTACTAAAGTCTAAGAGGGTATACATAAACCATTTGAATTTGAACATGTGATCTTCAAGGAGGAAACACATGTTCTTAACTATTAGACTTATTTAGATTATATAATGAATGATATACATACATTATATTTAATTACTTATGAATTTCCATTTAATGAGAATCCAAAAACATTATGGAGCAATTTAATTTTGAAAAAATAAATTATGTATGTGATAAATATAAAAAATATAAATTAAATTTGAGGAATAAAGTGGTATTTTAATTGGATGTGTGGTTGTTAATTTAATTTATATTAACAAATTAAAATAAGTTCAATTTTTGTTTTAAAAAAGAAAAAATAAATAAAATGTTTACCTTTACATTAAATTAAACATGTTTAGTTTTATATTGACAATAAATTTAATATATTATTTTTAAATAACTATTTTTAATCAAAATTTTCTTTACGAGAATCTATTATTTAATTTTTTAAAATAAAATATTATGTAAAAATTTTATTTTTATTTTTAAATAAAATATTATGTAAAAAAATTATTTTTTTTAAATAAAATATTAGTTAATTTTTTATTTTTTTTTTAAATAAAATATTATGTAAAAAATTAATTTCTTTTAAATATAAAATAAGTTGGATATATCTTATAGTATTTTGAATAAAAGTTAGTCTTTCATAATAATGTTTTACGTCATTAAATTAATGCAAGCTCAATGATGAACTTGTTTCTATAGTACCCTCGCCTTGGAACTAATAACACCACAATGTCATTATAACCCAAAAGCGTAATAGATACTCGCAGATATGGATATGATATATCAATTTATATTCAAGAACTATATAAAATTTCAAAAGCATTTTATGGAGTTTGATGTTTGGAGTAGCTATATAGCAGCGAATTACAACGTAACTAGAAAGAAATTGACAAATTGAAATAAACCTTTCTAAAATTTCACGTTTTTCTATATCATGTTAGATAACATGAAATAGCAACTTTGGACAATCACGCCTTTTATTTTCATTAAAAGTTTTCTAAATGTTTTGTGCCCATAAAGGAAGCAAGATGCATTTTATAGTTATTATGGAAGTAGAACTTTCGCATGAAGCTATGAATTTTATCATTTACAATATGGCCAAAAACGCTTCGATCTCTTAATCATGATTACGGGTTCTGTCATTGCCCGGCCTCCCTCAAAGTTCCGTTTACGTCATATTACTAGCTAACGAGTGAAGCTCATTTATGGCTTGGATTTCATTTGAATCCACTTTAATATATAAAAATTTGTATAATTATACTTATTTTTCATGCATGAAAGATTAGATTGTGTACAAATATAATTAAGTTCTCATTATTAGTGATTTTTTTGTAAATAAAAAGTTGTATTGCCTCATTAATTGTTTATCACTGTACAAAATTTATCTGTTTTATAGGCTTGCCATCTATTCCGCCAAACTAGTGAAAACCGAAACAGGTGGCAACATTTTATACTTATGGCCAAAAGTAGCAATCGCCACTTGCTCCGCCATACACTTGGAAACTAGAGCAAGTGGCAACTGATGGTGTTCACAGTTATGTCTAGACATGCATTCAAAAACTGAAAATTCAAACTAAATAGAAATCCTAAGCAGAAAGACAAGAAAAAAACCCATTTCCATGAAAATGAGGTGCAAAGAGCTGAGAGACTTTAAACATTAGGAGGGTTGTTTGAACAGTGGAACCTGCCATCCGGAGGGCCGCTATGAGGAGTGTTGTCACTATGAGTGAGTGCAAAGGGATGCACGCACGTTAGGCATCTCTGTTTGACTAGCGCGTTCAAGAAGGAATCCAACAACATGTCAATTATGCTACTAATAAGGGTGTGTCAGTGGAGTTGCTCCATCATATAGCTTCTCATCTCAAAGATGAGCTTCAGGTGCTCCAGAGTGAGGAAACTAGGTGGACTCTAGTCGCATTTTGTGTCTCGTTTGAGCAATGGTGGCCCAGTTGGGTGGTCCTTTGGGGGGATTTCCTCTTCGATGATGCAAGTGGCTCCCTCCATGGTTGTCTTTGTATCCATTGTTGCAATGCTGGTGTCGGGTCTATCCTAGAAATCCAAGACCATGCAGAGGAGGGAGTCTGGTGGAACCTGAATTGGTTCTTCCATGATTTTCTCCTCCACGTAGGTCATTGGAGGTGTCGTCAGCTTTTTTATTTGTTGTGTCCACGCTATCAATGAAACTTTCTCCAATTCACGTAAGCGTCTCTTCCTTGCAACATAACAGTACCAGGAGGGTCCCCTCCTGAGTTTACCTCTCTCACGTGGCATGACAAAGCCTGGAGGCCAGAAAAATATAAGAATGAGGCCAAAGAAATATGAGAGGCCTAGAGCCAGATCATTGAGTAGAGCGGAGCCTCGACATAGAAAAGAAACAAAATGATCAATGCCATGGCCAACCTGGAGTAATATCCAAGGGACTCATAAGACTGCGCAACCTCCTCTCGTAGCTGTTATCATTCCCCTGCCATGACTCACTGAGGGCACCATTAAACCTGCACAGGGGAGTTGTCCCTCCATCGTCTGTGTCTGTTTATGGTCATCCTTATTAGCCATCCTCCATCCAAGAATGAGGCTTGGGGTGGCGACCAACCATATTTATGGCTTGGATTTCATGGGGGTTGTGTGGCCTCCCCTGTGCTATGTGTCACTCGATCCGGGAGGGGGGGGGGACCTCTCTTCAGGCTATATCAAGACATCTGATCATTAGCATGGGGGTGGGGAGATTCGACCATCCAATTGGATCTGCTCTTCTTTTGAGTCTACTCCCTCAATGGCTAGGCAATCTGCGATTTTGTTGGCATCTATTTTCACATGCAAGGGGATGAGTGTGAGATGGAGATGAAGGAGAGACTTGAAGTATTCCAAAAATCCTAGTAATCTCCATCTTGGTGAAATTTTCGAAGGGTGTGAGGCATGGATGATTTTAGAGATGAACTGGATAATTACCTGGAAGTCCCCTTCCACTATGAGCTGAAAGATGTTATGACTAATTGCTAGATTAATCCCCTTGAGAAGGCTCCAAAGTTCTGTAACATTGTTTGTGTTGAATCCAAGATATCCTGTTGTGATATGTTAAATTCTCCCCTAATTATCTTTTAGTACCGCTCCAAAACCCGTTGGTCGTGGATTACCCTTTGAGGAGTCATCGAAGTTTAATTTGACAAAGCTAGGAGGGGGAGGGGACAAAGAGTTTGTACTGCAGGCAATTTTGACTGGGCGAATGACGTTCTATTGGGGACCCTTAGAGAGGTTTCGCTGCTAGGCCTGAAGGATGTGACTTTTCGAGGGATTGCATTTTAAGTATTCCTTAGTCCATTTCTCAACTCTGATAGTTTCCTGAACCAGGTTGAGGATATTTGTCCAAGTAGAGTGGGGAGGGGAGGAGGTAGAGTGGAAAATTATTTTTTATTTCGATCCCTAAGACCTAGCCCACCCAGCGATTTAGGATGATTTATTTTTTCCTAGCCTACAAGTGCCCACTTCTTATCTAGATGATGGTTGTGCCACATGAAACTTCACTGGAGGTTTCTGATGGCTCTGATGACGGACTGAGGTGCCACCAAGGCGGTGAAGAGGTAAGTCAGTAGGGCCTGAAGCACATATTTTAGAAGAACCAATTGAGAAGCAAGGTTTAGTGATCAGAAGAATTGGACATATTGTCATTCATGTGTTTTCATTGATGTCAACAGTCATGATAAGTTGTTATGATGGAAACATGAATCAGTCATGATCATTTATATAGTTCGCATTAGTGTCAAGATGGCCAATAATGTCTTTCCATGTGTAATGAAGGGTCAATGATGGAAAGAGAATGTCAAGCAATAAGCAAAGCAACAAGGTTAATCTCAGGACGAAAAGTATACAAAAGATCGACATAAGAACATCACCTTAAGGCTGAAAGAAATTTGTGATTACTATTGATCATGATAGGATCAACAATGTTCCTATGATCAAAGCTCAGGAGAATCAACAACTTACTATCAGTGCATAAAATAATGCACAAACAATTATTAAAGCTTAGGAGAGTTAGCAAATGAAGAGCACATTCTAGAAATGTTGTTCGATCGATGGAAAGACTGAGAAGTCAACCAATGCACAGGAAAAGGTGAGAAGCCTTAGCAACCGTCCGATCAAGAAATTGATGGTGTTGACTGTCTCATATAACGGACATCGGTCATATGAGTGAAAATGGGCTTGAGAACCATTGGAGGATCGTGACCGTCAGATCTACAAGCCAGATCAACGACAGGGATAGATTATGGAGATCGGAAGGAGAATTAAATGACTCGCTAGTTCCAATTCTGCAATTGGTCTAGATCGTTAGATCTCATAAACTCGAATATCAACGACTGTGGTTGATCCAACAAAGGATCAGATTAAGTCAGATTGAGTTGTGACCGTATGATGTGCAATCGCCAGATCAACAAAAGGGATAGATTGCAGAGATCAAAGGAGAATTAAACATCATGCTATTTCCAATCCCGCAATTAGTTAGGACTGTCAGATCCTATAGCTTCAAATATCGAGGATTGTGGTTGACTCACCAATAATGCATAACTTCAATTGCAGAGTTTGGGTCTCGAGTTAAATCATTCGCAAGTTGTGGTTCTGAAACCATCCTTAATTGTGGATCTTCTTCAAGAAGTCTTCATAATCGTTGGATCATTATCGAGTGGAAAGACAGGATAAGGTGAAATATCTGAGATCTTGATTATCTGAAATCCCATCAGTCGTCGGATTAAAATTAAGTGGAAGGACATGATAAGATGAAAGATCTGAGATCTCGATTAGCAGAAATCACGTCAGCCATCAGATCATTTTCAAGTAGAAGGACATGATAAGCGAGGTAAAAGATATGAGATCTCATTTATGTGAATCTCCATCAGACGTCGGATTTATTTAACTGGAAGGACAGGATAATTAAGGGATGAGATATGAGATCCCAATCACCCAAATATCCGTCAGTCGTCAGATCATTCTAGTGGAAGGACATGATAAGCTAGAAGACAAGTCGTTGGATTTAATCCAAGGCTAAGCAGTATCGTAAATAGATCAAGCCGTCGAAATAAAACCTTGATCAATGAACAACATTTGTTCTGGATGAAAATATGTGAGGAGGTTATGCTCTAGAAAGTTTGAGATTTGAAATTCCCTAAGTCCAGAGACACGGAGAGCCGAAATAAATTCTCCATAGTCAGATCATCCGAACTAAGCCTCAACTATCTGATTCAAGAGGACGTGTGGCAGACCATGTCAACAGACCAAATCAACAAGGACGTGTGGGAGATCTATGTTAGCAGACCATGTCAACAATTACACATCGAATAATCATGTGATGACATGTGTCAATAGGAAATTGGCTCATTCCATGTCAACACGTGACATCAAATAAGTTACGTCACTCCAGAATGATGAAATACCGAAGTAGAAATGGTTCATCAGATCTAAGGAATCACTTCAGGTGCATTCTTATCCATCGATCTACTACAGTGGAAGGATAGCATAATTTGAAATAGACAAAGTCCCAGAGTAAATGCTGGCCATCCATGTCAATGTTTGATTAAATCCTAACCATCGGATTAAGCCTTGTAAGAATCAAATCTGGCGATTGATCGATTTCCACAAAATAATGTAAACCATCCGATCTGTTCAAGAAATTTGATTTGAAAGTTTTGAAAGGTTTGAAAAGTTTAAATCCCGAAGTTTCGAAGGGAAAAGTCCTGTCAGTCGCCCATCTCATTGGGAGATTAAATCGTGACCATTAATTCTGATAAGTGCTCAAGCGATCGTTTGGCCTAGCGCCTGGTCACCACATATGGTCATATGGAACAAGTAAAATAAAGGTAAATCTTAAATAATAAGCTCATGGTTCTACAGTGTTGGAGTTACTTCACACACACCTAGGATTTCTTTTTCCTAAGATTATTCCTTGTTTATTAGTCATAATTAGTCATTATCTAGTCCCTTATATTTTAGGGGAGAATATTCCACCTAGAGAATATTCTCTTTAAGTTGACACCTCAGTTTGACTAGTTGAGTTGATTTTAGATGTTGCATTGGAATCATCACCATGAAACATTGGTATCATCACCATGCTAATTATACCTTGCCTTGGTATCATCATCAGAGTGGCGCATTAGCCTTGATTCCCTGAGTTAACTCCTCACTACTCTCTGTTTAGTCAGTTAATTGAAGACTAGTTGACTAGTTAACTCAAATATGTGGCAGTTTACTCATGTGACTGCTGGTGTGTTTCCGGATCACTCTAGACCACCACTATGGTTCATTGGTTCACCTCAATTCAAACTCATTGAGTTATACAAAGTATATCATGTGTAAATTATTCATTATTCAAAACCGTTAATGAGAATTCTTCCATTCTTTCTCTCCTTCTTCTTCTTTCTTCTATTCTCTCTAAAAAAGTGTGTATCATTCTTTAGATAGATCTATTATGTGAAGTTTCAACACATTTACATGGTATCAGAGCCGACAGACTGTTCAGAAAAATCTACACCAAATTTTTTTGCAGGTACAAAAGATTGAAGACAACGAAAAGACAAAATTCCAAAAAGAATTCATCCTTACACCTTACAACTATTTTGCATGAAAGGAGAAAATATCCATACATCTCCAGTCTAGAGGGTTGTATAGGTTAACCATGAATACAGATCTAGAGCCGACATTAGCCATAGAAAAATCCAAGTACTTAAATCACATGGATGAGGCACTCGGAACAATTTGCAGTCTTATTTCTTTTGATCTCCTTTTTCATATATCTTCCTGTAAGACTCCCAATGAATCCTGGACCATCTTGGAATGGATCTTTAGAAAACAAGATTATATGAGGGGACACATGCTAGAGGTGGAGGTTCTCACATTGGATCCAAAAATCTTTGAGAATATCCAATATTTCTTTACAAAATTCAAGGATTTATTGTCGCAACTCAAAGCTTGTGGGGTTGATAAATTGAAGGAGGAGAAACAAATGGTTCTCACCATTCTCTCCAAGCTTGGTCCTGAATTTTCTATATTCGTATCTACATTCCATACTATCAGATTCGCCTCTGGAGCCACCTAGAAGATTCCTTCTCTTGAGGACTTTATCCAATCAAGATGCCTTCTCTTGAGGACTTTATCGAATCCCTGACACAAGAGAAAACCAAGCTCATCAACATGGGAAAAATCAGAGGCCCAAGGGTGCATGCACTTACTGTGCATGATGGAAAACACAAATATCAGAAATCTAAAGATAAAAATAAGTGGAAACCTCATGCACATACGAAGAAGGAAGGGTACACAAAACCCTTCACCGATGCCTCCGGATCCAAGGAGAAAAGGGAAGAAAATGAGATAAATTTGCATACTGTCACAAAGGATTCCATTCGGAATCCGCATGCATGCAAAAAAAAATAGATTTGATGTCTCAAATACTTCAACAAAACAACCTTGGATATCACATCCCCGAGGGTGTAAAGAATAACAAGCCAGAAGATCCGAATTCCAGGAAAGACAATTCTAGCCATGCCTTGATTACCATCAACTCCTCTCTCAATTCTTGGATCATAGATTCAAGAGAATCACATCACATGGTTGCCTCAGAAGAAGTCTATTATTCATTGGATGCACGCAAAGGACCTCCTATTTTGATGGGGGACAACGTTTCTGTTGAAGTCACCGACAAAGGAAGGATTGAACTCACCAATGGAAGCTTCGAGAACGTCTTACATGTTTCGAAACTTTTTGTCAACCTTCTCTCCATATATCAGATGAAAAATTATGGCACCAAAAAGAAATCCGTATTCACACCAAATGTCGTGGACATATACGACATGCAAACCAACTCCAGGGTTGCTACCGGTGAGGTAAATCATCAGTCTAGATTGTATGCATTTTCTAAATTCATTGAACATGATTCTGCTTTACTGCTTACTCATGCTGATGAAAGTAGTAGGATATGGCACGAAAGGTTTGGGCATTTGAATTTCAAATACATGAAACAACTTAGCAAGAACATATTAGTTTATTGTCTACCAGACATCCATTTCTCCATGGGAGGGATGTCTTCTCGGGAAACACCCTAGAGAGAAATCCGACAAAGGAAAGTCTCAGCAAGCTTCCGCACCTTTAGATCTGATACGTAGTGACCTTATGGGTCCTTTTCCGCATCCATCCATTAGCAAAGTGAGGTTTGTTATCATTTTTTTTTATAATTTCTCACGTTTTACTTGGATATACTTTCTCAGACAAAAATCTTAGGTCTTTCAACACCTCAAATATTTCAAAGCCTTGGTTGAGACACAGTCCGGAAAGAAGATCAAAGTCCTCTGAACTGATAATGGGGGAGAGTATGTAAATCATGAGATCCATAATCTTTTCCATGGGGTAGGGATCCAGTTGTAGCACACAGTTCCCTATACTCCAAAACAAAATGGAGTTGCTGAGCAGAAAAACCGATCTCTAAAGGAGATGGCATCTTGCATGTTGCATGCAAAGTCACTACCACAGAGACTATGGTCCGAAGCACTTAGTTGTGCAAAATACATCCAAAACAAATCACCTCATATATCTGTCAAGGATAAGACCCCCTATAAGGCTTGGAGAGGCCTCAAACCAAAAGTGGCCCACTTTCGCATTTTTGGTTCACGTGCATGGGCCTGGATTCCCTCTAAAAAGAGGAAGGCACTTGATCCACAGAGCACTGAGTGCATTTTTGTTGGATACCCTAATGATGTGAATGGATATTTCCTTATTGATCTTTCCTCAGACTAACTCATCATTGAGTGTAGTGTCCAATTCGAGGAAAGTGTCGTGCATGTACCTCAACAACTGCATGCAGACACCTTCACTCTTCCACCTGTCCTAGATGATGAGCATGCACATACCGAATTGTCTTCAGATGAGAGTTATGATTCAGAGGACTCATATGATTTAGATTTAGATTTAGAGTCGGTACAGTTGGATGCAGAGTTAGAGAATCCATATGCAGTTCCAGAGCTAGAGCAGAGGCCCAAGTGGGCACAAACTACTCTTCAGGATGCAGGCGATCTCATCGGTGATCCAACCGATACTAGGAGGAATCGATCTAATTTTGAGGAGCCTCCTATTTCACTCACTTCCACTGAACCATTTCCTTCGAGGCAACTTTTCGTAGTTTAGTCTTCAGATCCACAGTCTTATGGTGAGGCTACTGGAAATCCCTTTTGGGAATCTGCCATGCAAGAGGAGTACAAATCCCTCCTCGAGAACCATACTTGGGATCTGGTTCCCCTTCCTTCTAGGAGGAAACTTTTCAGATGCAGATGGGTCTACAGAACTAAGAGCGTAGCGGATGGATAGATCAACAGATACAAAGCCAGGCTTGTCGCCAAAGGATTTCAGCAGGTTCATGGTATTGACTATGATGAGACCTTCACTCCAATAGAGAAGATGGATTCCATACAATTGACACTTTCCATTGCAAAATCCAAGGGATGGGAAGTCCATTAGATGGACATGAAGAATGCATTTCTTCACGGTGATCTCTCTGAGAAGATCTACATGGAGAAACCCCAGGGATTTATGCAAGACTCATATTTGTTCTATCGACTAAAGAAGTCACTTTATGGCCTCAAGCAGGCTCCAATGGCATGGTATGCCAAGATGGATTCCTACCTATTGTCAAAGAACTTTGTACATTGTAAATCAGACTCGAATGTCTACATGCTCAGGATAATTGATTCACTTCTAGTTTTAGTTTTGTATGTCAATGATTTGTTGATCACTGGGTGCTCGACGCCAACGATTACTGCAGTCAAGAGGATTCGACATGACAGGTTTTTGATGAAGGACATGGGTATGCTACACTTCTTCCTTAGACTCGAGATTAGTCAGGATGCATCAGGCATCAAACTATCTCAGGCCAAGTATGCACAAGATCTCCTTGAGAGATTTCACATGATAGACTGCAAGTTTGCTCCAACTCCTTTCCTATTAGGAATCAAACTTGAGGATGGTGTGGAGACTCCACTGCTTTACATCACATTGTATAGACAGCTAGTGGGGATCTTGTTGTATCTCACACACTCCAGACTAGACCTCACCTATGAAGTTGGCATAGTTTCCAGGTTCATGCAGGAGCCGCATGAGCTACATTGGAAGGATGCAAAGCATATCCTTTGATATGTACAGGTCACCATCACCTTTGGGATTCATTATGCAGCAGAATCTACATTATATCTCATTGGGTTTATTGATTCTGACTGGGCTGGAAATAGCATTGATCACAAGTCCACATCTAGTTACTCACTTAGTCTTGGTTCTAGGCCTATCTGTTGGTTGAGAAATAAGCAAGCTTCCATTTCTCTATCTTCAGCCGAGGAAGAGTACAGAGGGGTAGTTAACATAACCATTCAGGCTATGTGGCTACAACATTTTCTCACTGAGTTGGGCATTCAGTTTCATGAGTCGATCGTCATCTGGTGTGACAACCAGAGAACTATGAATTTTTATAGAGATCTAGTTCAGAGGAAGCAGACGAAGCACATCAAGATCCACATGCACTACATCTGGGACTTAGTACATGAGGGGATTATCGACTTACAGTTCTGTCCTTCAGCAGAACAGATGATAGACATTTTCACCAACACCTTCACTGAGTAGAAATTTCATTCTCTGCGAGGTCATCTTGGAGTGAAGGACACAGTTGCNATCATTTGTACTTGGGTACCTAACATGGCCTCGTTGCCGGGACCCAATCTTTATTTCCACCATAGTGATGTTCAGGGGGGGTGTTGGAGTTACTTCACACACACCTAGGATTTATTTTTCCTAAGGTTATTCCTTCTTTATTAGTAATAATTAGTCATTATCCAGTCTCCTATATTTTAGGGGAGAATATTCCACTTGGAGAATATTCTCTTTCAGTTGATGCTTCAGTTTGAGTAGTTGAGTTGAGTTTAGATGTTGCATTGGGATCATCACCATGCAAAATTGGGATCATCACCATGCTAATTAGACCTTGAATTGGTATCATCACCAGAGTGGTGCATTATCCTTGATTCTCTGAGTTAACTCCTCACTACTTTCTGTTCAGTCAATTAACTAAAGACTAGTGGGATAGTTAACTCAACTAGGTGGCAGTTCACTCCCGTAACTGCCTAAGAGACTAGAATAGGTGGAATTTTACTCTTGTAACTACTGGTGTGTGTCCAAATCACTCTATACGATCACTTGGTGCATTGGTTCACCTCAATTGGAACTCATTGAGTTATACAGAGTATATCATGTGTAAATTATTTATTATTCAAAACGGTTAATGAGAATTCTTCCATTCTTTCTCTCCTTCTTCTTCTTTCTTCTATTCTCTCTGCAAATGTCTGTATAATTTTTTAGCTATATCTATTCTTTGTAGGTTCAACACATTTACATATGCCTATGGTCATATGAAAATGGTTTGAAGGGAGCGCATCATATAGATTTCATTCGACAGAGAGTTACACCAGAACAATACAAAGAATCGATAAATAATTGAATATGATCTATTGTTGAACCAAGAATGCAGCAAAAGAACGAGTACAATCTAATGAGTCGATCCATGTCTGTGATCAGCTCATGAGGATATATGAATCGATACACAACCATGATTAAAAGAGAGTTAAAACATGAAAACATGAATAAAGAATAAAAAGGAAAATTGATATTAATTAAAGTTTAAGATTATCATTTTAAATGAAAAGGTCCAATGGTTCAAATATCAAAAGACAAAATGCTTCAAACTCACACTAGTTGGACAACTATATAAACAAGAAATAATGGTGAGAATATGTCTAGTTGAATTTTTTGAAGTATATATATTTATATATAATGGATTGAATGAAAGTTCATTCTATCAGGTTGGTGCCTGTTTACAAGATGGGTCTTGTATGAGGATTGGATTCCTCACATCTCAGTTGGATTTGAGATCAACAAGTTGGGAATTTTTATGAGGGTTGGATTCTTGATTTCTCAATTGGATCTGAGAACCACAAGCTAGGTCTTGTAACAGAGAGTTGGGTCTCTCATAATTGTATGAAGATGATATTCAAAGATTGATCTTATATATTCATTCAATTTATTTAAAT
>ML781078.1:417608-447670 GCA_009831015.1 Picea engelmannii
GGAAAAATGTCCAAAGTTTTGTGACACTGATTAACCCCCCCCCCCTCTCAGTGTCAAGTACCCATTTTCATCAATTGGTATCAGAGAGGGTTCCTTCAGCATAGTTTAAACACTGAAGGTAGATTTAGAAGAAATGGGTGGACACATTGTTATCTCCTATCAGAATAAAGAACAAAACTCAGAAGAAGAGAGTGCTTATCAAGATAATGAAGAAGATAAAGAAAAGGAAAACTGCAATCAGATTGAAGAACATAATGTAGAGAAAAATATTTCTAATCGGAATGAAATACATAATTTTATGGAAATATTAGTCAACAATGAGGAAGACAACCTCATCAAGGAATTGAACAATACCTCAATAATCACTAAAGAAATATTGCATAATCTTAAAATTTATGTTGCAATTGCTATAAGAGAGATTCGGTTGGAACCAGGAAATCATATGAATATTAAAGTTCCTGTGGAGGCTCTTGACAGTATTGAGTACACAACCTTGTGCACTTTAGAATATTTGGAGAAACTCCAACATAAAGATATGATGCTACTACAAAATATAGTTCAATCTAACCATGAAGAGTGTGAACAAAAGTTTCAGCTAGAAAACAAAGAAGAGGAGATCAAAAGTTGGAAAACCAAAGTTATTAATCTAACAGAAAACATGGAAGAATTAAAGAAACATGAAAATAAAAGAAAAGAAGTACTAAAAGAATCCAAAAAATGTTATGTTAACATTTATACCATAGATGAAGTAGACGAAGAACTATCAAAGGCCAAACACAAAGTTGATTGGAGTCTCTATGTATACCACTATGACCATAATGAATCAGACTATAGTTTTTCTCATGACTACACTAAAGAATTTCTTGAAAAGAGTCAAAAGCATATCATGGAAATAAAGGAAATACTCAAAGACAATGAAAAAATCATATTTGATCAAAATATTTAGTTAGAAGGAAAAAAAGAGGAGATTGAGAAATTGAAGAATGAAATCAATCAAGCAAAAAAAGAATCATGTCATAAGCTAGAAGCATAAGTTGTGAATCTTGGAAAGAAGGTTGAGAGGTCAAACACTCAACTTGAGGAAATTAAAGAAAGTAAACAAAAACTAAAAATCCAGTTAACAAGGAAAGAAAATTCTTACCGCATGTTGGAATTGGAAATCACCAATTTCAAAAAGATTAATGAAAGTACTAATGCAGATATAATGACTAAAATTGAAGAAGCTAAGAAAAACGAAGAAGCCCAGAAGATCCAAATAACTAAAAAGGAAGAATCATGCAAAATGTTTGAATTGGAAGCCATCAAACTCAAAAGGATTCAGAGAGAATACGAGAAAGAAATCAAAATATTGAAGACATATGAAAAAACTATTAAATGCAAAGAAGTTTTGTATGAGACAGAAGAAATAGTCATCAATCTAAAGACTTAACTGGAACATTCAGTTGACTAAAAAGGTGGAAGAAGCCCTGAAAATTTAGTTGACTAAAAATGAAGAATTATGTCACATATTGAAGTTAGAAATAGTCAATCTCAAAAAGATGAATGAAAAGACAAATAAAATTGCCAATTTCTATAATAGCTCAACTATCCTAGATAAGATTTGGAATAATCAAAGATCAGTTGATGACAAAACTGGTCTTGGATACAATAAGAAAGATGACAATAAAAGGAGCACCATTTACAAAAATGAGAAAGGATCATCCTTCTTAAAAGGAAAAGGTGCAAGCACAAAGCAATTACAAGTCATGAACTTTGTTAAGGAAAACAACTTTAGAAGTGAAAAGGAAGAAGAAAATCAAATGAAAGATACTACAAGTCAAAATAAAATCAATAATGGAAATACCTTCAAAGGCTATTGTTTTTCTTGTCATAGCTTTGGCCATAAAGCACTGGACTACACGAAACTAGAGAAAGGATATACAAGAAAATCCAAAAACTCAATTAGATGTTGGAGATGTAATTTTGTTGGGAACACAACAAAATTTTTTCATACAATGAGATGTTACAACTGTGATAGGTTTGGGCACAAATCCTGAAACCGCAATAATACAAAAAGTCAATATTTGAATAAGTCATTCAAGTGAGTGACAAAACCTAATAAAAGTTGGAACAAGAAAGGAGATGACAAATTTCCAAAAACATAATTAGAAAGAGAAGATCCAAAAAGAAGAATATCTCACAGAAAGATATGGAGAAGAAAAATTGAAGGAGAAAGCAAGAAAGATGTTATTACACCTGAAAATGAAGAAACTAATAATAAGAACATGATGAGTAAAAGTCCTAATAAAGAATGTGAAAATCAATATGAGATAAATCAATCTCAAGAAAATGAAGTACCTATAAAAGAATATGGGACAATATCAAATTCCGATGACGTCATAAGTTGTTAGCAAAAGAAAAAAGGGAAAATACAAAAATAAGTTTAAATTGGTTTTTGCAAAATCAAATGATTATGCCAAAGAGTTTCTAAATTAACACATTGAGAATCTTGACTATCTATGAATTAGTGGTCAAAAGAAAAATCATTGGTAGGGTTAATTGTAAAACACACACACAAAAAAAAGGTAGCAGAGAAGTTCAAGGAGTATCATTCAACAAAGATCAATTGATAACAAAATTGGTATTTAAATCAATTGGTATAATTCCTCAATTGATATTCCTGTGAAATATCAAAAACGAATAAGAAACAGATCAAAAATATCAATAAGATTCATACTCTTGCTCTATTTGACAAAGGAAAGTTAGTAAAAACTCAGGAGGAGTATTTTGATTATTGAATAAGAAAGTAATTAGATTAAGTTTTGAAAAAGACTTGATCACTACAAAATTTGTATTAAGAAGACTACTTATTTAAACGCAAAAATCCCAATAAATTGAGATAAGAAGTTAGTAAATTAACAGGGAAGAGACCTTGTCAGGAAGATCTACTCTTTCAAAAACAAAGGGGGAGAGTAGTCAGAAGTAGAGTGATAGCATATTGACAGGGGGAGTCATTCAATTATGGAAGAAAGAACATGATTCCAACAGGAGTCACCCATGCTCATATTTTGGTCAACATAATGCAGAAAAATAGAGGTTGATCATAAGGGGAAAAACCCTTTGCCATTGATTTCAAAGGGGGAGAGTAAATTTAGAGGAGAGAAGCATCATGACAGGGGTTGTTTGTGTATGAAGTTAGTGTGTTTCTATCAATAACAAAGGCGGAGAGTTTTGGACATATTGTCATTCATGTGTTGTCATTGGTGTCAACAGTCATGATAAGTTGTTATGATGGAAACATGAATTAGTCATGATCCGTTATACAGTTGGTATTAGTGTCAATATGGCCAATAATGTCTTTCCATATATAAGGAAGGGTCAATGATGGAAATATAATGTCAAACAATAAGCAGAGAAGAAAGGTTAATCTCAGGAGGAAAAGTATAATAAATATAGACAGAAGAACATCACCTTAAGGCTGAAAGAATTAGCAACTGAATATCAGTGCATAAAAGAATGCACAAATAGTTATTAAATCTCAAGAGAGTTAGCGAATGAATATCACATTATAGAAATGTCGTTCAATCAATGGAAAGACTAAGAAGTCGACCAATGCAAAGGAAAAGGTGTTAAGCCTCAGTAGTCATCCGATGAAGAAATTGACAATGTTGATCGTCTCATATAACAAACATCGATCATATGAGTGACCGTGGGCTTGAGGACCGTTGGAGGATAGTGACCGTTGGATCTGCAAGCCAGATCAACAACAAGGATAGATTGTGGAGATCGAAAGGAGAATTAAATGACTCACTATTTCCAATCCCGCAATTGGTCTAGATCATCAGATCTCATAGACTCAAATATCGACGAATGTGGTTGATCCAACAAATGATCAGATTAAGTCAGATTGAGTTGTCACCGTCGGATGTGAAATCTCCAGATCAACGGTAGAGATATATTGCAGAGATCAAAAGGAGAATTAAACATCATGTTATTTCCAATCCCGCAATTAATCAGGATCGTCAAATCCTATAGCTTCACATATCGACGACTGCGGTTGACTCACCAACAATGCACAAATTCAATTGTGGAGTTTGGTTGTCGAGTTAAATAACTCGCAAGTTGTGGTTCCGCAACCATCCTTAATTATGGATCTTCTTCAAGAAGTGTTCATAATCGTCGGATCATTCTCGAGTGGAAGGACAGGATAAGATGAAAGATCTGAGATCTCTATTATCTGAAATCTCGTTAGTCGTCGGATTAAAATTAAGTGGAAGGACGGGATAAGCTGAAAGATCTGAGATCTCGATTATCCAAAATCTCATCAGCCATCAGATCATTTTCGAGTGGAAGGATAGGATAAGCAAGGTAAAAGATATGAGATCTCATTTATGAAAATCTCCTTCAGCTGTCAGA
Source organism: Picea engelmannii (assembly GCA_009831015.1). Lineage (NCBI taxonomy): Eukaryota > Viridiplantae > Streptophyta > Pinopsida > Pinales > Pinaceae > Picea > Picea engelmannii. The sequence continues at coordinate 422,004 of ML781078.1, forward strand.
TTGATTTAAGTGGAAGGACAGGATAATCAAGGGTTGATACCTGAGATCTCAATCACCCAAACATTTGTCAGTCGTCAGATCATTCTAGTGGAAGGACAAGATAAGCTAGAAGAAGAGTCGTTGGATTTAATCTAAGGCTAAGCAGTATCGCAGATAGATTAAGTCGTCGATCTAAAACCTTCATCAATGAACAACATTCATTTCAGGTTAAAACATGTGAGGAGGTTATGCTCCAAAAAGTTTGATATTTGAAATTACAGAAGTCTAGAGACCGAGAGAGCCGAAATAAATTCTCGACCGTCGGATCATTCGAAGTGAGCCTCAATCATATGATTCAAGAGGACATGTGGCATACCACATCAGTAGACCAAATCAGCAAGGACTTGTGGGAGATCTAAATCAACAAACCATGTAAACAATGACATATGGTAGACCACGTCAGCAAGGACATGTGGCAAACCACATCATCAAGTACACATGTAATAATCAGATGATGACATGGGTCAAGAGGAAATTGGCTCATGTCATGTCAACATGTGACGTCAAATAAGTTATGTCACTCCAGCAGGACAAAATCCCAAGGTAGACATGGTTCATCTGATCTAAAGAATCACTTCAGGTGCATTCTTATCTGTCGATCTACTACAGTGGAAAGATAACGTAAGTTGAAATAGCCGAAGTCCCAAAGTAAATGGTGGCCATCCATATCAATGTTTTATTAAGTCCTAACCATTGGATTAATCCTTGTAAGAATCAAATCTGACGATGGATTAGTTTCCACGAAATAAACGTAAACCATCCAATCAGTTCGGGAAATTTGATTAGGAAGTTTTGAAAAGTTTGAAAAGTTGAAATCCTGAAGTTCTTAAGGGAAAAGTTTTGTCAGTCGTCTATCTCATCGGGAGATTGAATTGTGACCATTGATTCTAATAAGTGCTCAAGCGATCATTTGTCCTAGCGCTTGGTTACCACATATGGTCATATGGAAAAATAAAAATAAAGGTAAAGCTTAAATAATAAGCTTGTGGCTCTACGCCTATGGTCATATGAAAATGGTTTGAAGGGAGCGCCTCATACAGATTTCATTCGACAGAGAGTTACACCGGAACAATATAGAGAATCGATAAATAATCGAATATGATCTGTTGGTGAACCGAGAGCGCAGCAGAAGCACGAGTATGATCTAATGAGTCGATCCATGTTTTTGATCAACTCACGAGGACAGATGAATCAATACACATGCATGATTAAAAGAGAGTTAAATCATGAAAACATGGATAAAGAATAAAAATGAAAAATGATATTCATTAAAGTTTAAGATTATCATTTTAAATAAAAAGGTGCAATGGTTCAAATATCAAAGGACACAATGCTTCAAACTCACACCAGTTGGAAGACTATATAAACAAGAAATAATTGTGGGAAGATGTGTAGTTGAATTTGTTGAAGTATATATATATATATATATATAATGGATTGAATGAAAGTTCATTCTATCATGTTTGTGCCTATTTACAGGCTGGGTCTTCTATGAGGATTGGATTCCTCACATCTCAGCTGCATCTAAGATCAATAAGATGGGACTGATTATGAGGGTTGGATTCCTCATTTCTCAGTTGGATCTGAGAACTACAAGATGGGTCTTGTAATAGAGAGTTGGGTCTCTCATAATTGTATGAAGATGATATTCAAAGATTGATCTTATGTATTCATTCAAGTTATTTAAATAAATAAAGTATTTATTCTTTTATATATATATATATTGATTGAGAAAATGAAATAAATATTTATTGTTCAGTTAATTTGTGAAAAGTGGAAAAATGTCCAAAGTTTTGTGACACTGATTCATCCCCCCCTCTCAGTGTCAAGTACCCATTTTCATCAAGAATGTCCAGTTACTTAGTCTATTAGAGATGGATAGAAAAAGGCTATCCCAAGAGATGTTGTGGGTGGTTGCCCCTATGAAGGGGGCATCGAGTTAATTGGATGGAAGGGAGTTCTTTGGGATACCCAGTAGTATGGAGATATGGTTTTGGATTTTGACTGGGTTTTCAAGAAGTAGAGTTGCAACTTGTGAAGGTTTAGGGAGGTTCTCGACACTTCTGTGAAGTTGGTGAGGACAATTTTGAGCTTGCTAGCCTCCTGGGCAGTGGGGGTGTTCAAAAACAATGTATCATATACAAATTGACTGTTGGAAGGAGTTGGTTGAAGGTTATGGAGAGGTAAACCATTGAGGGAGCCATCCATTAATGAGGCTTTGATGTAGTGCCCAAGGCCCATGACCTTTATGCCAAAGAGGAAATCGGAGAGGGGTTCCCCCTATCGAATTTGTCGGGTGGGAGAAAAAGGATGGGGGGGCACTCCATTTACAAGAATGGAGAAGAAGGTTGAATATGTGAGTTGCATGATCCAGTCTACCCAAGTGTTATAAAATCCAAAGGCTTCGAGAAGGGAGTGCATATATTTCCAGCTTATTCTATCAGAAGATTTAAAAATTTCAAGTTTGATGAGCACACGTGGGGCTCGAGGTGACTTAAGTGAGTGAATGACCTCATGTGCCAGGATGAAATTGTCCATGATTTGACATCCCTCCACATAGCTTGCTTTTTCTTTGTATATGATGAAGGGAAACATCAGTTTGAGTCGTAGAGTAATAACCTTCATGATGATTTTGTAGATCACATTGTAGAGTATTATTGGCTAGAATTGTTTGAGATGGGTTACCATTTATTACATCAGTATTAAAGTGAAGAAGGTGGCATTGAAGGTTGAAATAACTTTCCCAGAGGTTCCAAATTCCTCAACTACTAGCCAGACTTCTTCCCGGATCAATGAACAACAATAGTGAAAGAAATATGTTGTAAATCCACATGACCCCGGGGCTTTACCTGGTGGCATCTCTTTAACTACTTGATCCACTTCCTCTTGTGTGATTAGTCGCGTCAGTGTTTCATTTTGTTATTTTATGACCAAGGAGGGTATGTTCCTGGTAATATTGTGAATAGAAGGAGGTCAATCCTTTATAGGTTCCATGAGAAGATATTTGTAGTAGTTTGTCATTTCCTCTTCTATGCTTGCATGATCTAGGATGGGGTTTCCCTGGTTGTATTCTAGTTCAGTGATTTTGTTGATGTATCTCCTGTGCACCATGGATATGTGGAAGAACTTGGTGTTCTTTTCCCCTACCTTAAGCCATTGCACTCTGAATTTCTTCCTCCAAAGTATCTCCTCTTGCTTTTGTCGCTCCTCTAGTTTTGCCTATAACTTCTCTTCCTCCTCTATCAAGGATGTCGTTCTTTCCCTCACAATAAAGTCCCGTTGTGGTTCCTCCAGTCATTGCACAATTTCTTGCTTCTTCTGTAGTATATTACCAAAGACATTTTTATTATAGATCTTTGGCTTCTATTTGGAGTTTGTAATCTTTGTTGGAATTTATACATACATGTGCCATGGTCAATTTTTTCCTACCTCCATGAATTTTTGGAGAGGTTTTGAAAGTCCGGGTGGGTATTCCAGAACTTCTCAAATTTGAAGGGCTTAAGTGTGGGCATGGCACTCTCTAACCATAGAAAAACTAGCTATTGATCTCATTCTCCTTTTGGGAAGATGTTGGCTTCAAGGACTGGATCATCCAACAATAATGATTCAGAGATGAGGAATCGATCTACTCTACGTGTGACATGTTGGTTGCCTGTTTTACGGTTGGACCAAGTGAAGATACCATTTCAAGTTTCTATGTCTATCAAGTTGAGTTGATCTATTAGAGTTCTGGACTTACCACTATCATGATCCAGCTTCTTAGTGCCTCCAATATTTTCCTCCAATGTAAGAATGATGTTGAAGTCACCCACTATCATCCAATGTGTTGATTCCAGCAAAGATCTGATTGTAGCTATTCTTCGCAAGAACAATTCTTTGTCTTGAGAACTTTGCAGTCCATAAGCATTTGTAATCATCCCCTCTTTGTTAGAGCATATGGCCCTAAAGTGGGCAGTAAGTGTGCCCACTGTGGAGAAAGGATGATCTATGATAACTGTAGCAGGGTTCCATAAGATTTCTATGCCCCTTGCGGAACCATTTGAATCTATATGAATGAAGTTGCATGTCCTCCAATAACAATGGAATATGTTCTCTGTGTCAACCATGAAACATATTGTTTCCCGTAAGAGAAGAATGTCCATATTATCTACATGAATGTTGTCTCGAAGGGGCCTTTGTTTAGACATTCCATTAATCCCTCTAATATTCCAAGCGATGATCTTCATCATGATGAGTTGGGTGGTGGATTGAGGTATCCTTCCATGAGTTTGTGGATCTGCCCTAAGTTGAGCATGTAGTTTCCTACTTCTTTGATGAGTTGATGTGCTGATTTGTGACCCTGATGCCTTCTTTCACAGGAGGTATGTCTCGGATCAAAGGATGGGTTTGAGGATATTTCTAGTCATGAGGTGGCTCCTGCGGTAGAGTCGATGAAAATTTATGCACTTTTCTGAGTTTTTCTAATGGGATGGTTTTCATCTCCTTTGTATTAAAGGCTTCCTCCAGTTTCTCTAGGTCTATATCCACTAGATCATGTTCATCTAGTTACATTAGGGTGTCTCCCCCATCCTCTTTCTTGTCCTCATTCTGTTGGGCTACTTGGCCTGTTTCTTGGTTTTGTTCTTTGGGTGATTCCAACTGTTGCTTGGATTTTCCCTTGTCCTTATCCCGGTTTCCATTCTTGTTGGGATTTTCTACGTCTTCTTCCTCTAGGAGTCGGTTGAGGATGTCAAAGGAATTTATGGTAGGGATTTTCTGAGTGCTTTCTTGATTTTGTTTTCTAGGGTGTTGTTTTTTCCTTCCTGTAACCATGGTGTATCCATCATTTTGCTTCCCCTCCCTTGATTTTGAGTTTTGATCATTCAAGGGACAATCGCGGAAGATGTGACCATGTTCTTGAAATTTTCTTCAGTGGAAGGGGATGTCCTCATAGTCCATGGTTTGATTCCATTCTTCATCTTGGTATTCTAGAGTTATTGATCCTAGTAGGGCCTTTGATATATCCATGTATACACATATTTAGGCATAGGAAGTGTATTTCCTCTACGTTGTTACCTCTGAGGATTTTACATATCTTCCCATTGTATTCCCTATTCCCATGAACATTTCATCGAGCCAAAATTCTTGAGGTAGGGAATATATTCTGATCCAGACTAGTTCCATAGTGAAGTCCTCTTTCTTTGGGATAAAATGATCCATCTAGAACTTGAAGAATAGCCCTGCAGAGTTGTAGAAATATGGACCATTGTCAAAGATCTTTTCCTTGCTTCTAAACTATAGAGGATGATCATGAAAAACCCCTTGGAACTGAGTTGAACTTCGTAGTCTCCCTTGGGGTTCCACTAGTATTTGATCCATTGCATGAGGTCCCTTTCCGATGGCCACAGTCCTAGAAAATTTATTATGAGAGCATGCTCTCTCATGAAGTAGGTGTGTTGCCCAACCCTGGTCAAGTTGATGGTGTACCTAGGTGGTTTTTACAATTGGGGAATACATTTTCTTGGTTCCCATCCATGAGATGCCTTTGGATGAGATGTGCTTGGTTCCACTTCCATTTATTTGTTGAAGATCTGTTCCTTAGATATGACTTGTTCCCACAGGTGGGGAGGCAGTTCAAAATATGGACTCTTGGTTTTCATTCTTGTTGATTATTTGGGTTGGTTTTCATTGATGTCAACCCTTGAAGAAAGTCTGGTAGAGAATTCTGGTAGCACAAAGGTTTGGGTAATGGTCCCAAGTTTTTTTGATGTATAATGGTATGATTTTTAATATATTTGAAGGTAATATTATTCTATATGGACAATACATGTCATGTAATTTCCGGTGGTATGTGGAACGTCACATAACTCATCACGGTTAGAGAGTTATGGCCATGTGAAGTTGGAGAACCCTCATGAGTCATCTAGAAGCCCCAAAAGGTCAAAGTAGTCAAAGTGGTTGCAAAGAAGAAATTATTTAAATAATACTATTATATATGGATAGTACATGTCAAGCTTTTTCTGGTGGTATATGGAATGTCACATAACTCCTCATGGTTAGAGAGTTATGGCCATGTGAAGTTGGAGAACCCTCATGAGTCAGCTAGAAGCCCCAAAATTTCAAAGTAGTCAAAGTGGTTGCAAAGAAAAAATTATTTAAATAATAAAGTGAAGTTATGAGTGCACTATAAGTCAAAGTGGATAGAAAATAAATTATTTAAATCATAAAGTTAAAGGAGAAATTACTAAGTGGACAAGTGGTTAGAAGTGGGTTAGCCCTAAAATAAGGAAAGTGGTTTAAGATGGTTAGAAGGTAACCCCTTTAGGAAGCTACATAAAAGTATAAATAAGAGGCAAGGGTCTCTCATTTTAATTAAACTTGAGCATATTGAATATCTATAAGTGACTAAGGTAACCAAAGGATATCTAAGGTCAATTTCATAGGGAAGGTGAAGTAAAGAAGGCCGAAATTCAAGGGAGGAAAAATTATTTTGATGATGTTTTCTAAGGTATGTTATTTACAGGTCATCTCACCATTTTTGCAATAACTTTTTTTTCTAGAATGATTCAGCACGCAAAATATGAAGACCATTGAGGAAACATAGCCAAGTAGATGTGATGAAAGTTTCATCTTGTGGATTGTTGTACTTTTGGAGTTACACTCTGTGGAAAATAGGGTTTGTGGCTAGTCTTGAAACTAGTCTAAAACATGTGTTTCGGGTAAAAACATCATAACTTCTTCATAACATATCCAAATTAATTAAGACCAAATGTATTGGTTAAAGTAAATTCTGTAGTATTTTGTGTACCATTTTTAGATCCATCCAACAAATATTTCGTGTAGGGCATGCTCTACAATTTCTCTCTCTAGAATAATCCAAAATTCAACAAGGTATGTCATTTTTGCTATAATTCCTTTTCTGAGAGGTTCCAAGTAGTGAAACCTGGAGGAGTTGCATAAAAGACACCGAAGAAAATTGTTTACTATTTTTAGATCTTTATTCATTACAAGTACATAGTTATGATTATTTCAAGTTAGGGTTGTTGACTAATCCAAAATTAGTCATGTGAGACTAAAGTAAAGTTTGATGAAAATGCTAGTCTCTTATTGTTTAAGTTAAGGAAGGTTTGCAGGTATGCGATCATATACACCAGGTCTATTACAGAGGTACAAATCGGATTTGGATGATGAAACTGATGAGGGTTTTTGGTTGAGGTACATGTTGGGTACATGGTTGAGACAAGTAGTTGATGAGTTGGCACATACATGAGGTGTATAGTTGATGATGTTGGTACATATTGATGAGTCACAGTTTATGTGTATTTGATGCATGATTGATAAATATTTGATGCATGATTGGTAAATATTTGATGCATGGTTGATGCAATCATTGATGGTACATGTTGAGGTACATGTTGGTGCATGATTGATGAACTTGTTTATGATACAAGTTGATTACATGTTGTTTGGTATAGGTTGTTATAGGTTGTTTGGTGTAGGTTGATTGGTATAGGTTTACAACAATATATCTCACAATGATAGTGTGACAGTGGTTCCATAATTCTACTTCTACGTTAGGGAAGTTGGATAGGGAAAGGACGGGTGGTTGTATCCACCTTCCAGTTGTAGACGAAGAACATAGGGGTTTGTAGCCTCCTTCTGGTTGTATCCAGAGAATTGGAGAGTTGGAGCTTCCCTCAAGTTGTAGCTTAATAAAATAGGGGGTTAGAGCCTCCTTCTAGTTTCAGCTGGAAAACAAAGGAACTTGGTGCTTCCAATGAATATAATTCTTAAATACATATAAGAAAAAACATTCTGTGGTTTTCTCTCGCTTTGGGTTTCCACGTAAAAACACTGGTGTAATGTGTATTTGTATGATTGCTCATTTGTTCATTGTTTATTTATTCTGCAACTATTGGATGATAATTCTACATTGATATAACACTTGCATTTAATGGTTAAAAATGATTAAATTTCTCTATTACTGATTCACCCCCCCTCTCATTAATCCAACAATTGGTATCAGAGCAGGTTCCTTCAGGAAACAATTTAACCACTGGAAGGAGATCATGGATTATTTTAAGAATAGAGTACCAATGTTTAATGGTCAGAATGGTTTAAAGTATGAGCTATGGACTGGAAGGATGAAAGTATTTTTACAAGAACATGGGTATTATATTTGGCTATCATTCGTTTCAAAATATGATAGTTCAAAAAGGGAAAAGATTGCAGCCAAGAAAAATTGAAGAAGAATAAAAAAATAACAATGGATTTCATTTGGGAAGGATTACCTAATCCAATAAGAGAAAAGGTTGGTAAATGCTCATCAGCCAAAGAACTTTGGCATAAGTTACATGATACATATTCTTCACCCATCGCAGATTCAAAAAATGCTAAATAAGATGCAGGTAGAGATCAAGAAGAAATATGTTCACCATGTCAAACATATTCAGAAGATGAAGAGTACATAATCAACATAGGTATGTTTTTTTTTCTTTAATTTTGAAAAACGTGGACATCTTGAAATAGAATGCCATGAAGGAAATGAGATAGAAAAACTAATTGAAAAAGAAATACAATTATGAATAAGAATTGATTAGTTCTTTAGATGAACTAAGATAAGAAAGAGTAGAAAACAAGTCACTGAAGAAAGAATTGATGAAACAAAAGGAAAGTGCTCACATTTTTTAAGAATCTCAACAGGTCATCAAGAACTTAAGAACTCAGCTAGAAGAAGCTAGAAAGATGGAATCAAATATTAAAGATCAAAACCAGTATAATTTGGAAGCCAACATAGCATCACAGAAGGAAGAAGCAAAAATGAGAGAAACAATATTGAAAGATAATCTTAAGGAAAGAAATAACGATCTAAGGCGTCTTGAGGAAGAGTTTGGTCAAGAAGAGAAAGGACTTGAAGAATAAATAATCACGTTAAAAATTCAGCTTGAAGAAGCGAAAAGAACATAAGAAGTCATGAAGTCTCAGATAATGAAGAAAGAAGTTCATAGGTTGAGAAGCTTGAAGAAGAAGTTGTCACATTGAGAGGTAAAATTGTCAATCTCAACAAGAACGTTGAAGAGACAAAAACATCCACATCAGTTATAGAGAATGAAGATAAGCACTCTAGGTTGGTAGAAAAGAATAATGAAGAAAACATAAAGAGTTATGCAGAAGTACTCAAAGGAAGGAATCATGGTCAAGTAGAATATAAGAAAACTATTAAAGATACATATTCAAGAAGACCATCCATGTTCAAGCCACAAAGAAGCTTCAATCATGATCAACATCAGTCAAGTCATAAATTCAGAAGGACTACATCACAAAGAAGATCATTCACTCTGAGGTATGCAAATTTCTATTATGGTAATTGTTTTTATTGTACTAATTTTGGACATAAGGTTGTAGATTACAGGGATTATAAATTTTTTCAAGAAAGAAATGTCTATGTGACCCCACGTAACATTGAATGTTACAAATGTCATAACTATGGAGACATAGATAGTGATTGTATAAGTACTATCAATACTTCCATGAAAGAGAACATTGATATCAGATATAAGAAAGTATGGATAAGAAAAAAAAAATAGGTGAAAAAAGACCAGGTCCCAGAGATCGCAAGATTGACAATAAAATGTGATGAAGAGAATTTTATAGAGAAAAAGAAAGATGTCAGACACATAAAGGTTTGGAAAATAACTGAAAGAAAAGAAGGACAGGTAAATAAGGAACATGTTAAAGAGATTGTACTTTCATGCATTGTAGTGAAAGATGAATCCACAAATAGAAAGAAAGAAGTCAAATCTCAGAGAGATGATGAATCTACTAATGAAGAAGATGATGAATACACATTAGAGAAAGAATTTTTCTAAGCCATTCGACTTAGATAATCCCAGGTAATATGAATATTAGACAGGGGATTCTATGTGATAGTTGTGATAGACCAAAGAACCATCCTTCAAGCAGCTTGCAGAGTTTGAGTAGAAATATCCAGAGTAGTCAGTTAATAGAAGTATAGTTTGATAGTTGTAGTAGTGAATGATTCATGATAGTATAGTAATAAATGGGTCAAAATTATGGACAGTTGTGTAGTAGATTCTTGGACAATATGGACAGAGATGGATCTGTAAGAACACTTAGGATGTTTGGATAGATATATGACAGTGGATGAGAGCATGGATTCATAGATTGATTCAAAGAGTGGTTCAGAGAAAAATGAACATTATGGATGTTAACTACACAGGAAATAGCTCAAACAATGCTAATGGATCACAAATTGACAGATATTTTTTGGACACATTCAGTGTATAAAAAAGTTCACATTCAAAACAGAGTAATGCTAAAAAAAAACAATGACAAAACTCCCTACAAGCTATGGAAAGGAAGACTAGAAAATGTGAAACACTTCAAAATATTTGGAAGAAAATGCTACATCAAAATAGAAGATGACAGAATGAGAAAGTTTGACTCTCGTGTGGAAAAAGGAGTACTTGTTGGTTATTGAAGTACAAGGAAAGCATACAAGTGTTACAATATGAGATTTAACAAAGTTGTATAAAGAATCAATGTAACAATTGATGAAATAGGTGGACGAGAATCAAAGGAATAAAAAAATGAATCAGTGGTACATCTTTACGAAGAAGAAGTAAAATATGAAGAAGAATTAGAAGAGGAAGATGAAGAATATCAGACAAAATTAGAAGAGCAAGTTTAGCAAGTTCCTCCAAAGACACCTATAAAACGAGTACAAAAGAATCATCCTTCAGATCAAATTATAAAAAAAGAGGATGCAGGAGTTGAGACTTGAAGAAGAATTCATTCAACAGAACAAATGCACCTAACACTCTTATCTACGATTGAAGCAAACAATTTTGAAGAGGCCAACAAGGATGAATTCTAGAATAAGGGAAGTTAAAGTCCTTCGCTGCCACCCTCTCCCATGTCTAGTTGCGATGGCCAACATGCATGAGAGTCAATCCTTAGTGTGCCAGGCCTTAATGGAAGGCCATGCTTGTCTACTCGACTTCAGTATGATCTTGGAGATTGCCATCACACCTGCACTAATGGATACCAGAGCCATCAATGTCTCCTCCCTCTTGGTATTTTCACCGTGTGGGATGTTTTATATGGGGCACTTGGGCCCAAAGCTCAACATCATTTTGTTAATTCCATTCCAAGATTCATCCTGCTCATCCTGTTTTTTATCTTTCCTAGAGCTCTGCACAACCATGCCATGAGAAAGAGGAAAGCGTCGACGAGGTTCGTCCTACTATAATAGTTTTGGCCAGAAAAACCACCCAAGGCCTGCCTCTAGAGCTCTCACGTCAGGCGAGGACCATTTGGGCTCTTCGAGGTAGAACTGGTCTGTGGAGGCTCCTTCAAAGCATTGGCCTGATTACGACCCGAGACATTCCTCTCAAGATATTATTCTAGACAAGGACCATCTGGGTTCGTCTAGGAGAAATTGGTTCACACAGGCTCAACAGGAGCCTTGTCCTCCCAGCACTGAGAGTCTCCTGGGTGGATGCCCAGTCGAAGAATAATTTTCTCCCAATTGGGAGGAATTATTGCCTTTCCTACCTTCAACCTCCTTGGAGGACCAACCCGCCACCTGCACCACCAGTCCATTTCAGGAGTTAATTGTGACAAGTTGCATAGTGGAAGAAGAAGCCTTACCTTTGGATGACCACTCGGGGCATAACTTCGCTGCCTCCATGGAAGAAGACCCCGTCACAGACTCTGTTGCTGCCTATGACTCTATCGCTGCCACTATGGAAGAAAACCATTCTCAATAGGACCATAATCACCCATATCTAGACTCCTACATACTCACGGAAGACCACCTGGTCTTAATCTTTGAGATGAGAAGGGACCTAGCATAGTAGTAACACCACCATAGTTTCTTTAGAAAGTGTCTGGACACCCTATATGATTCCCTGTCAAGTGAGCCTGAGAAGAGTCGTTTCCCCACATGCTTCCAATCCTTCACCTTCAGACTCCGTCAAGAAGGACGCCCGGGTTCTCCCCATGCCTACCATTCTCATAGGTTTTTTTTTCTAGTTTAATGTCTAAATATTTGCAAATTTTTCCTACATTAGTATCTGGTTTAGGCCCAATAGGTTCATGTATGATAGGTAGTCGGGGAACTCAGTCCACTGCCTATTTTGGTTTCCACGATAGTGGAAGAAAAGGTGGCAAGTCCCCTTGTTTGTATGTCGACAATTGTCATTTTTTCTTTAAGTTTTGGAACTATGAACAGTTGTCATGTCCATGTATTCTAATTTCCACCACGGTGGCAAAAAAAATGGTAAGCTATCATCTATATTCAAACAAGCAAGTTTTTTGCTAAGGCAAGGTAATATATATTTTTATTTAAAAAAATAAAAATGATTAATATTCAATATTAACATAACAATAACAACTGGTATAGTTTGTTAGTCACATCATTACAATGAAATAACATGTGGTCTATTATTATAGGGTTACTATGAATATTATTGAGATTTTTTTTTTATATAGATTAAATTTTGGGTTTGTGACACCACACCAGGGCTATCCAAACGAGGTTTTAATGAGTGTGGTTTTGTGTCACGCTCAAGGTCAAGTTTCCACTAATCATGCTAAGACTCAACCGGGTTCAATTAAAAGTCTACTAAACCTTTGTACTTAAATAAGATGTCAATTACAAGAAAGCTATTAATAAGGATGAGGATGTGTTTAATCGTTGTTTTCGAATACCCACATTAGAGTAATCTCGGCCTTAACTTACTATCTCGGTGTGATTGGATAAAATGGATTTCATGACTAAGGAGGAAAGTCATTGTCAACTTGCTATTTTAATAAATGAAGAGAAGCGGGTTTTAGGAAATTATCCAAGTTACCAGAACCAAGGATCCCCTTGAAAAGTTTTGATAATGTTCTAACTGATTTTGTAGGAGTGTTTATATTACTTTTAAGATTTAAGCTAAATGTAAATACAATTGTGTTATGAAGTTGAATAACTAAACGATAAGAATAACTAAACATTATATATATATAAATAAATATAATATGATATGGAACTATCACAATTAGCAAAAGAACAAAAACAATTTGTGGTGTTTTTGGTATGTTACAATAATATTCACAAGTTCAATAGATAAATAAATAAGAATAATATTATACTTATAATTTTAATTAGACCTTTAAATCTGAAAAAGTGCTTTATTTTCCATTTTTAATTATTACATCATCTTATTGATACCATCAATCCAAATTGTATATTTATGAGCTTCTTCAAAAGAATGAGGCTCTCCAATAATTGACACTTAAACAAAAAGAACATAGTCTTTATACATGATTGGCATGCTTCTCTCCTTTGTTTCTTTCGTTTCCACAATTTTCCTTGGACTTATTGGTGACAACGAATTAGGTTCTTCCACTTGATATTGAAGCGTTGGATTGTCCATAATCTTCGTCACAAGAACATGCACTTATTCCTATTTAGTTTTAAAAAAAACATGGATTAGAAAACATTTGAGGGTGCACATGATTATATAATTTATAATCATTTTGTATCTTGTAATATTCAATAAAAAGATTTTCATTTAAAAAATTTAAATATAAAAAAAAAATTTAACTAAAAAATTTAAATATAAAAAAATATATATATAAAAAGACTTTTAACTAAAATCTTTTGATTATTAATCTATTTATAACTATTTCTTTTTCATAAAATGTAAGAAAAATGTAAAAATCCTATAATACTTTTGTTTTTTAAAAGCACAATTATATTAACTAGCTCACCATATGCCTTTTTGTTGTGTATCATAAGGAATTATTATTGTCTTCTTATTCCATTGTCATCATAATATTTCACGAGTATTTATGTAAATATTTAGAAAATCATTGCACACGAAAAACTTGTTCTACTTATTTTTTATTATCCAATTAAATCACATATTCTACATTATTTTTACCCCAACTAGATAACTATGCACATAAATATGATCTAATAGTTGGATAAAATATCTCACAACAATCTATATCTAATAACATTCTCAATAATATAATTTCACACTAAACAAAAGTCAAGTAGGAGTTAGTTACTCCAACACCCTCCCTTAATGAGTACTTGGCTTTGATCTCTCATCTTTGTCATCTCTATCTGGTATAGTCTTCATCAACATCTCTACTGATGCAAGAGAATCCTTGGGCTCGAACAATCTGCATCACCCAAAAATATTTACATTATGCAAATTAGGCAATAAGTCAAATAAGGACTATGTTAGTGGTCCATTTTATTTAGTCAATTTGCTATGAATTCAAATGAATGTTACTCATGCAACTACTCTTGTGTATGCTGAAACGCATGTTGAAAATCATGCTAAAACTTATGTTGAAACACGTGCTGAAACTCCTGTGTATGGTGGAATTTTATAAGTGTCGCAATGTTTCTTCATTTTCAACACTGTGACCACACACGTTTGAATTCACCACATTGATATTGTTCATGATGAGTTGCAGCCACATGGTAGGAACGTTCCTGTGCCCAAAAGAAGTTTGTTAATGCAAAGAAGAAGGCAAACTATTAGGAGGTTTTGGTAATTGTACGTTCTTGGAAATAGAAGGCAAATCGATTTAGAGGCGAAGGGAGGAGTTTAAAGAGGCATGGATGCAATGGATAAGGGGTTGGTGAAGCATGAATTAGGAGAATTGTGGAAGGAGGACTAGAGAGAAGGATTCCAGGTTGGGAAAGAAAGCAAGAAGGGAGAAACATAGTTTGAGCCCACACACGAATACCATTACCCTATGAGTTATTTTGTAGTGGTTTTTCGGCACACAAGAAACCATTTAAGATAGTATTTTATCCCAGGAAAGATGTAATGTAAACTATGTTATCTTCATTGAATCTATAAAGGAATGGCGTTGCATTTTGTGGGTTTTCTGGTGCTTAAGTTTCCAGTTGATTTCCTTATTATTTCACAACAATATATCTATGTTTTTCCACTTGTATTATGTAGCAGGGTGCATGTTGTAATTGTTTGTTTGTTTTAGTTCGATCCTTACTGCATCAAGTGCTATCATAGAAAGTACACTTTTGTATTACTACGTGAGTGTTCATGTAATGGGTAGAGAATACCCTAATTCTGGTGGTGTTTTAGCCAAAGTGTTGAAGAGCACATAGGTGTATCACCGTATGGATTGAGGTTGTGGATGGTAGCTAGGATTTGAACTACCAGGAGACTTGGAAGAATTCCACCTAGAATGAGAGGATAAACACATGGAGGTGAAATAAATCAAGAACTTTAAAAGTTACAGATAAGAATAAAGGAATTATAACACAAAAGATATGGAGATGCTGAGACAGATTCTAACTATGAAGCTGAGAGTGAGATTGAACAAAATACTAAGGATGTAGACCCAACAAAGTGTTTGATATCATATCTAAGTAACAAATGTAGTGTGAAGGTCGATGTTTCATGATATGATTGAATCTTGAAGGCTAAAACTATTGTATACTAGATAGGAGAGCTCAAGACGTATTTTGAATATGATAATGTTCATGATCCAAACCGGGTTTGATTTTCTATCACAAAGTTGAAAGGACATGATTCCCTTTGGTGGGACATATTGCAGAAAGATAGAGTTGATAACAAGAGGGGAAAGATCAAGACTTGGAAGAACATGGTGAGTAAGATTAAGGAAAATTTATTTCCTGTGTAGTACCAGCATAATCTGTCTAGACAGGTCTAGAATCTGAGGCAAGAAGATACTCATGTGTGTTAGTACATTGAATATTTTTTTCAGGTTGTCACTTAGATCATGCATTAAGGATCCAAAGTATCATCATGTGGCTAGATACATGAATAGAATAAATTATAAAATCTAGGATGAGATGAGTATGAATTATTTCCGTACTGTAGATGAATCTTACCAAGTTTCCCTAAAGGTGGAGGAGAAAGTTGAGAAGAAAACCCAACAAAAGTTAAGGGAAAGAGGTCCATGAGGAACAGGTAGAACAAAGACTGCTAAGGAAAATGGCAAGGAAGAAGAATCGAAAAGTATCCAAATTTCCATAGGAAATGGAGATCGTAGAGGTAGAGGATTCAGAAGAGGAAAGCAAAAGTTTGTAATTACTTGTTATATATGTGGAGTTGAACGTCACAAAGCCTAAAGCCTTGGAATGACTAGAAATGTAAGTTCATAGTAAAAGAGGTGATGCTAGAATTTAGGTTATCACGGCAGGTGATGAATCTGTTTTTGGATAAGTTGTGGTTGTGCTTCCACACAAACAAGGTGAGAATTAGATGTTCAAAGAATTTTACTTAAACCAAAACAAAATTTAATAGAAGAACCTGAACAAAGAAAAAGAGTGTTTAAGACCAGATGCAAAGTCAAAGGAAAATGTTGTAACTTGATTATTGATGGAGGAAGTACAAAATACTTGATTTCTACTGAAGTGAAGAGGAAGATAAATTTGAAATTTGAACCACATCCCAATCCTTATCAATTTTTGTGGTTGCAGAAAGGACAGTAGGCGATGATGTCTGAATAGTGTTTGTTAAAATTTCAGATTGGATATTTTAAAGAGAAAGTGTTATGCGACATAGTAGAAATGGATGTGTGTCATATTCTGATTGGAATACTGTGAATTTTTTACTGGAAGTTGTTCCATGATGGAAGATAAAGTTCATATGATTTTTTCTCAAAATGGACAATGTTATAAGTTGACACCAATGTGTGAAAATGGTGGGAGTAACAAAACCATTGCAACAAGGATGTGAGTAGCAGTAACAACTACATTATGTTGTGTTCATCCAAGGAGTTCCTAGAGGAGAAGAAGTTGAATGTATATTGGTTGGATGTAGTGCCAAAGAAGGTTCAAGAGGATGAAAAGGGGAGTTATGTACCAGCATAAATCTAATGCATGTTGGAAGATTTAAAATAAATTGTTGCAGAGGAATCAGCCACAAGGTTACCTCCTTTGTGTAGTATATCACACCAGATCGATCTAATCCCATGATTGAATTTTCCAAATAAAGTGCCTTATCAAATGACTCCATAAAAGAGTGAAGAAGTGAATCGAAAAGTGCAGGAATTGCTTAATAGAGGGTTGATTCATGAGAGCTTGAGCTCTTGCATAGTACCAACAATATTGATGCATAAGAAGATAGGGGAATGATGAATGTGTACCGATTCGTGTGCTATAAACAATATCACTATCAAGTATCAATTTCCATTTCCCAAAATGGATGACCTTATGGATTTCCTGAGTGGTTTAAAATATTTTACAAAAATTGATTTGACGAGTGGTTATCAAAACTTAGAATCAGAGAAGGTGACAAATGGAATATTTTATTCAAGACGAAATATGGATTGTTTGAATGGTTGGTGATATCGTTCGATTTAACTAATGCTCCTAACACATTCATGAGATTGATGAATGAAGTATTGAAAACATTTTTGGGTAATTTTTTGGTTGTATATTTGGATGATATAAATTTTTTTAGAAAGAGTGGGATAAAGGATATTGAGCATGTGAGGGTAGTACTACAGGGCTTGAAGGAAAAGAAACTATTAATAAACCTGAAGAAGTGTACACTCATGCAACAAGAACTGGTGTACCTGGGTTTCATGGTTTCAAAAGAAGGACTTAAAATGGATCCTAAGAAAGTGAAGTCTATTATTGATTGGCCAACACCAAGATGCACATTCAATGTGAGGAGATTCCATGGATTGGTAGGCTTCTACTGAAAATTCATTAGGAACTTTATACAAATATGTGCACCTCCTACAAAATGTATGAAGAAAGGAGTGTTCTAGTGTACTGTAGCATCAAATATGTCATTTGAAGAATTGAAGAAAAGGTTAACAATGCAGCCAATATTAAAATTACCATATTTTAACAATGTTTCAAGTTGATTGTGATGCTAGTGGAACAACAATTGGAGAAGTTCTAAGTCAAGAAGGTAAACCCATTGATATTTTCAGCGATAAGTTGAACTAGTCCAAAAAGAAGTACTATGTTTATGATCAATAATTTTATGCTATTGTGAAATCATTGAAGAAATGGAGACAGTATCTACTGCCGAAGTATTTTTTCTTGTTCACGAATCAAAAATCTTTGCAATACATTAACAACCAAGCTAATTTTAATCAAAATCATACTAAATGGGTATAATTATTTCGAAGTTATTCTTTTTTGCTGAAACACAGGTCCGAGAAGTCTAATAAGGTAGCTCACACATTAATTCGGAGGACAACATTACTTAATACCATGTCGGTAGAAGTGGTAAGTGTGAATTGTCTAAAGACATTGTATAACGAAGATGCAGATTTCTCAGAAGCTTGAAAGGCATGTAAGTAGTCTTGAATCTTAGACAAAACACCATATCTAGATTACCATATCCAAGAAGGGTTTTTGTTTAAAAATGAACAATTGTGTATTCCCAGAAGTTCCATATGGCTTAATCTCATTAAATAATTTCATAGTGGTGGTTTAGGAGGACATTTTGGGATTGATAAAACCGCAACCTTGGTGAAGGAGAGATATTTTTGGCCCAACATTAATAAATATGTCCGAAATTATTTTGAAGGTTATAATATATGTCAACTAGCGAAAGGAAAAAGTCAGAATATGAGACTCTATACTCCATTGCCAGTAACCAAAGGACCTTAGGAGGATATCAATATGGATTTTGTGTTAGGATTGCCTATGACATAGAGAAAACATGACTCAATAATGGTAGTTTTGGATACATTTTTAAAAATGGAACAGTTCATAGCATGTAAGAAGACTAGTGATGCTAGTGAAGTAACTGCATTATTTTTCAAAGAGGTGGTTAAATTTCTTGTATTACCATGGAGAATTAATTCAGATTGAGATACAATATTCCTTGGGAATTTTTGGAGGACACTCTGGAAAAAGCTAGGTGGTGCAGACCCCCTTATATCCTAAGGGTTGCGCGACCTCCAAGTCAGGATCTTCGATTTTGGAGTCGAACGACCCTCTGAAACCTTGATGTTCTCATTCTGTGTTAACCATAGGTCTTCTCGGCTCCCTGCACAGGATTCACTATACCCGCGACCTTCCCTTTCCTGTTTTGTGAAATATCATAGTTGGCATTAATGCCTTTTCTCTCGCCCCCTTCTCAGATGTGACCTTGGGCGATGACCTCACGCCTATGCGCAATTGCATGTGCACTCAAGAGTGGTTTGGTGTCAAACCGCTCTTCACCCTGCAATTCACCCTGAGCCTCCACGTGTCTTTTCCCTAAAATCGTGGTCTCGATTGCGGCCCGCTCTAAATCTTGTAAAGATTGAGCACTTTCTATCCCTAGAATGCGAGATGACCGTCGATCTCACGATCTTGACAGTGCTTTCGAATGGATGACCGAGATCTATTTCTTGGGATCAACGGTTCACACCTTCTCTACCAGATCAACGACTATGGCCGATTCATAATTCCAGACTTCAAAATTATCAAATCTCAAACCTTGGTTTCCCTTGCAGGGCAATCTTTCGGAGTGGAAGATCTGCAGATGCCTGTCCTCAAAATCAATGGTCCTGCCTTCACTTTGGGTGTTTTACCTTTCAACTCGGATCAACATTCTTGTGGCCCTCCTCCTGATGGACGGTCGAGATCTCCTTTGGGTCTTTGGACTTCTGAGATCTCAAATCTCAAACTTTGCCCTTTTCCAAATGGATTTTATCCAAAGGCTATGATCCATTGACACGTCTTCTCTTGATGTGAGGATCGAGGATTACTTTGGGTATTTACCCATAGTACATGGATTTATTCCATGTCTCTCTTAGATTCGACGGCTATGAATCACTTCGATACTTTAACTGGATTCCACATATTCATGCCATGTCTCATCTATATCCATCGACCCATATTCACTTCGGGTCTTCAGGATTCGACAGTCTCATTTCTCAAACTGAAACACCACTACAATTTTCCTGGAACTCATGATTTGCTGACAAGTGTCCACTTATAGATCAACATCTCTCGACTCTTCGGCTCTTCGAGCTTTGGGTGTTTCAACGCTTCACCTTTGCCTTCCTCTAGATCTCATGACCCATCGACACATACCCTTTTGGATGTAACAATCCAAATTCACTTCATTTCTCCGGCTCTTCGCGCTTTGGGAATCTCAAGTTTCAAACTTTCTTCCTCGTGAGCTCACGATATCTAAGGGATTAGATTCACTTGATTGATATGAAGCCAAAGGTTCACTTCGAGCGATATGATGGCTCAAGTATGCTTCCTATGATCAAATCACTAAGGTTCCACTTTGGCTTTCCGACTCTTCGGGCTTAGAAAATATCAAGTCTCAAACCTTGATGAGTTCTCTCTATGTGTGTGAGTAGCGTTAAAGCTCATGCACCTTGTTATGATTATATGACTTTTGATCCTTTACGTTGTGATCCAACGACCACTATCGCTCCTCCTCCTGAGCTTCTGATTTATTATGACTTAGAATATTTTCTAAGTCTTCAAAGGTATTCACCTTTAAACCTCCTGCGAGTCCATCTCCCGGACCTCAACTACACTTCTGAAAAGTGTTATCCCCCCTAAGCTTGGCCTTCATGAAAGTTTCGACTTCTCATGCACTCCTTACATTTTAGGGATTTTTGATAACTCAGATCCGAAGGATTTCTTGAAGAAAAATTCTTCTCACCCTCCTGGCATTCTCCTTTTGATCGATGCACAACTTGCAACAAATTCTTATGCAAGTTTTGAGTTCTTGTGGATGAATGTAAATGCCTTGCAACAATCACTTTTCACTCTTTGAAAAGGGGAAGTTTCATGCTATCTCTTATGTGCTTTGGAACCAAAACAGATCCCATTAATGCACTCCTTGCGTTCTGTGTGCACACCTTACACCGAATTGACAGAAGAGAAACAATTGAAACTTATACTAACATTCACAGTTCCATATACTCATAACGAAATTCATTCATTCATGAAAAAAAATAACAGGGAATTGCAAACAATGTCCACACCATGCATTCGGTCAATTTTCCTCTATTATATTCATTCAAAATTAAAAGTGGCTACAACTAAAATTCATAAATCTCCTACTAACTTCCAGCCACCTCATTTGGGCGTAGAAAACCTCTATTTATCTCAGAGGGTCCTTAGGGTTCCCCTTGACTACTTGTCTATTCCAAAACCTAACCTAATGACTATCTTATTTCAATCATATTCCAGAGTAGGAGTGGAAACTCCCACTTCATTCGTGATCGTTCAAGAGTGCTTCAAAATATTTTCCGACATTGATTTCAGGCGTGCTTCAAAATATTCGCAGTGACTACCGACATTGAGATTCCAAAAAGATTCCCAGGTGTTGAGTGGTTCTGCTCCGCGTTCTCTCTAATGATGCTCCTACATCATACTCCCCTTGACAAAAATTCATGGACTCCATGAGATCCTGCACTGACTTTCCATGCTTCTGGATATCAACCTCATTTTCCCAACTGACATATTTTGTTGGGTGTCCCTTCCACTTGACCAGATATTCAAAATAGGTCTCCATCCTGGTCTTTTTTCCAATCCTTTGATCAATGATCTTCTCCATTTGTGGTTTTTCTTCTATACGCATTTTTTTCTCCCACTGAATCTTCTCTTGATATTATGATCTCTCTGTGTCATATTTCTTGTAAGGATACAGGTCTGAAATGGTGAATATGGGTGATATGCCCACATCATCTGGCACCTCAATCTCATAGGCGTTTGCATCAAACTTCCTCAATATCTTACATGGTCCTATCTTCTTCATCTTTAACTTGTTATGTGTTCCCCTAGGGAACCTTTCTTTCCTGAGATGTGCCAGAACCTGATCTCCTACTTCAAATTGAAGTTCTCTGTGATGTTGATCAACTCTGCGCTTGTACTCTTGGTTAGAATTATGCAACTGTCCTTTGATCTAGCTATGGAGCTTCTGCATTTCTACAGAAAAATATTCTGCTCCAGCACTCCTGATATCACTCTATTCCAAGTCTCTCAAATCATATACTCCCATGGGTTGCATTCCATACAATATTTGGAATGGGATCTTTCCAGTGCTCCTGTTTGGTGATTCATTGTATGAAAATATGATTGCAGTGAAATATGATCCCACTGATTATGATTATAAGTGACTAGACTCCTCAATAAGTTTTCCAAACTTATGTTTACCACATCAGTCTGCCCATCTATCTAAGGGTGATAATTTGAGCTTAAGGAAAAATCTGTCCCCAATTTCTGCTAGAGCGTTCTCCAAAAGTGACTGACCAATTTAGTGTCCCTTTCTGAGACAATGCGTTTGGGTAGTTCGTGAAGTCTCACAACTTCCTTGAAAAACATATTTGCAACATGTGTTGCATCACTAGCCTTCTGGCATGAGATAAAGTGTGCCATCTTTGGAAATCTATCCACCATCACAAATATGGAATCAAATCCTCTTTTCATTCTTGGCAGTTCCAACAAAAAATCCATGCTTATTTCATCCCAAGGCCTCTCTGGTATTGGCAATGGTTGATACAATCCAATGTTCTACCTTTTTCATTTTGCATGTTGGCAGATTCTACATCTGTTCACAAAATTTATCACTTATGTTCTCATACCTGGCCAATAGTATGAACTGCTCAACTGTGCAAATGTTTTATCATGGCCGAAATGTCCAGCCAATCCTCCATTATGCTTTTCCTTCAAAAGATTATCCCTCATTGAGAATTTTGGTATGCACAATTGATTTCCTTTGAACAACAATCCCTCTTGAATCATATACTTTGTCCATTGGCTTCTTTCTCCCAACACAGGATTTGTACATGCTTCATATGCTTCCTTGAAATCTGGATCATCACAATACATATCCTTAAGGTGTTCAAACCCCAAGGTCTTCACCTGAAATTCCTGCAGAATCAAACATCTCCTTCTTAATGCATGAACAACTTTGTTAGCATTCCGAACAATATGTTTTATGACAAAAGTAAAATTCTGCATAAACTCAACCCATTTTGAATACCTCAGATTTAATTTTTCCTGCCTAGTTATGAATTGTAAAGCCTTCTTATCACTATACAAGACAAATTCATGTGGGACAAGGTAATGTCTCCATTTCTTCAAGGCTTGATTTATGACATAAAACTACTTATCATATGTGGAGTATTTTCTCTTGGTCTCATTTAGCTTCTCACTGAAATAGGAAACAATTCTATTATCTTGACTCAAAACTGCTCCAATTGCAACTCCACTTGCATCACGTCTCACCTGAAATGTCTTTTCAAAATTTGGCAAGACTAGAATTGGTCATTCTGTTATTTTCTCCTTTAGTATATTGAAACTCCTCTCAACCTCCTATGTCCATTTAAAATACATGTGCTTCTTCTTCACTGTATCCATCATTGGTGCACAAATTCCACTGAAGTCTCTGATGAACTTCCTATAGAAACTTGCTAATCCGTGTAAGATCCTTACCTCAAACATACTCTTTAGTGAAATGCATTCTTTGATTGCTTTCACCTTCTCTGGATCCATCTTCAGTTCATTTGAAGAGATCACAAAACCCAAGTAAATGAGTTTTGTATTCATAAAAGAGGACCTCCTCAGATTTATCAACAACTTCTTCTATTGTAGTCTCCTCATCACTAGTGTCAGGTGCCTCAAGTGCTCCTATTTAGTCCTGCTAAAGATCAGTATATCATTGATCTAAAAATGAAGAAGACTTGAAAAACTTGAATAAATATTGCAAGTGAAATGTTATGTGTTTAAAGCAACAGGATCAATTTGCAACACATAAATCAAGGATTACTTATGCAAAATACACATAGACAACAGCATAAAATAATGAACATCAGCACATAAACACAACAACTTGATAAAGGAGTTCACCCCTCTCCGGGCTACATCTCCTGGTCCAGCTTCCAATGGATCATTATTATTAAATTGATCAAAGTGCTCAAAAACATGCCTTACAATGCTCAAAATGACAAACCCACTGCTCCAATGGCTTCCCAACGTCCCAAAACCCCTGTCTGGGCTCTTTCGGCACCTCAATCGGTCGAAAAATGAAGAAGTTAGCCTCCTTGAAGTCTCCCTCTTCAACTTTGTTGTCTCTGGTTCTACAAATCACACCCTTTCTTAGCAAACCTAACTCACACGCTCATTTAAGCGTAAAAACTTGGCACCGGGCGCAACCGTGCCAACGGTGCAAACCGTAGGACGGTTAAGTCGCCTCCAACCCCTAACCGCCTCGACACTCGGGCATATGGCCATGTGACCTTGTGCTGGGCGAAATGGTGGTTAAACCGTTTAAAACCGTGCATTTTTCGTTGTATTCCCGCGCCAACATTTAACACGCGGGTCGTGGTTTCAAACCCTACGCATACACATAACATATATAACAAATACATTACAATTGCAATGTATTGCAACACAATATAATATATAAACGAATGTGCGCGCGCGCCAAACATTCGGGCCAATAAATATGTGGGTCATATGTGTTGTAATACGTCCACAGGTCGGGGCTAAGCCCCGACCCGACCTCGCTTTCCCGTTGGCATAACTTTCAAACATAAATATATACTTTGTGGTATAGTTAACAAGGCACAAACGACGAAAATTTGGCTAGCAGAGAGTTATGAAGTGCTTAACGTTGGGGGAGGTCTCGGGGTCGAACCCCGTGGACTTCCCATACAATTTTATACAATCATATCAACCAATGATGAGGGTACACGTGGCACCCAAAGATTGGGCCACATGTCCTCATATAATTCACCACCAACCGGACACGTGTCACCATCCAATACGCTATCAACCAACCAATAACCATCTACCACATCACCACTGTACGTCCTGTACGGTCCTGCCACATCACCATACGGACTGTACGGACATGTACAGTCAACATCCAAAAATTTTGCCTGTTTGGCTTGGCGGACAGATCGCGATATCTCCTCCATACAGAATCCGTTTGCGAAAGTAAATATACCGCCGGAATCAGGAAGACGAGACGAACGCAATGGCACTGTTTTCGTCGCATTCCGAGCACTTTGAAAATTGACCAAAATTTGATCCCCTGATCACACCTCCCCATTGGGAAGCTTTTGGACCTCCAAAAGACTATCTCAGTCTATGTGAAGATGAGGGTATAGTTCCATCACCCTTCCAACCTCAATCCACTTGGCCTTGCTTGGATTCATCCCTTTAAGACCAACTCGCAAATACTCCACATTTCCTCTCTTCGAAGTTCGCATCCTCCTGTCAAGTATGGCGTCTTCCTGTAGTTCTGTTAGATACTCTAGAGAAAAATCATCTATGGAAGGAATCTGAACATGCTCTCCTTGATCATCAATCAACGGAGGCTCATACAACTTCAAATTCTCAACATTGACAACTGCATACATCTACATATATGGAGGCAAATCTAAACGAAAAGCATTGTTACCAATCTTGCCGACAATTTTGAAGGGACCATATTGAATTGGTTTCAACTTTTTACCTTCTCCTTTAAGCCTCTCCTTGTTGATGTAAATCCGCACTTCATCACCAACTTCGAAACTGTGATCAACACGATGCTTGTCATGTCTCGCTTTGTACTTGGCCTGACTCTTTTCCAACTGTTCTTGCACCACCTGATGTATCGACTGAATTTGTTCAATGAACTTCTCTGCCCGATCAA
>ML781078.1:451247-492883 GCA_009831015.1 Picea engelmannii
ACTTCAATTTGACGTATCCATTTATCTAACTTTTCAGCGTTAACTTCTCCATTATAAAGTGGCAACTCAAATTTTATATCAAGCTTTAATGAAGGAATTTGTGAAGGAGTTTTACCATGCCCATTGGGAATATGTTTCGAACTTGAGGAAGAAGAAGAAGAAGATGAGGATGGAGGAGGAGAGGGTGGTGGAGAAGCACCATTCCCTCCATCTCTGCCTGGAGTCTTGTCACCACCGCCTCCCTTATGCATTGAAGGGTTAGAGCCTTCACCCTGCAACATCATGGTCTATTCCATTATGAATTTCATCATATCTCTCATCTGTATGATAGTCTGCCTGAAGTCTGCTTCTTCATCTGGAAGACGTTCATGATCTTCTGCATGTGCCATGCTTGGTGAATGTTTCTCTGAAACTTGCGGTGAATGAAACTGCTTCCTCCTCGTCAGATAAGAACTTGGCTTCACAAGTTGACCTTATCCTCTTGTGAGTTTCAACCTTGTGAGCATTAGAAACAAAACTTTCAAACAATCAAGTCTTCAAAACCAGTGCTCTGATACCAACTTGATCTAAAAATGAAGAAGACTTGAAAAACTTGAATAAATATTGCAAGTGAAATGTTATGTGTTTAAAGCAACAGGATCAATTTTCAACACATAAATCAAGGATTACTTATGAAAAATACACATAGACAGCAACATAAAATAATGAACATCAGCACATAAACACAACAACTTGATAAAGGAGTTCACCACTCTTGGGGCTACATCTCCTGGTCCAGCTTCCAATGGATCATTATTATTAAATTGCTCAAAGTTCTCAAAAACATGACTTACAATGCTCAAAATGACAAACCGATTGCTCCAATGGCTTCCTAGCATCCCAAAACCCCTGTCTGGGCTCTTTCGGCACCTCAATTGGTCGAAAAATGAAGAAGTTAGCCTCCTTGAAGTCTCCCTCTTCAAATTTGCTGCCTCTGGTTCTACAAATCGCACCCTTGCTTAGCAAACCTAGCTCACACGCTCATTTAAGCGTAAAAACTTCGCACCAGGCGCAACCGCACCAACGGTGAAAACTGTAGGACGGTTAAGGCGCCTCCAGCCCCTAACCGCCTCGACACTCGGGCATATGGCCATGTGACCTTGCGCTGGGCGAAATGGTGGTTAAACCGTTTAAAACCGTGCATTTTCCCTTGTATTCCCACGCCAATATTTAACACGCGGGTCGTGGTTTCAAACCCCACGCATACACATAACATATATAACAAATACATTGCAATTTCAATGTATTGCAATACAATATAATATATAAATGAATGCGCGCGCGTGCCAAACATTTGGGCCAATAAATATGTGGGTCATATGTGTTGTAATATGTCCACGGGCCGGGGCTAAGGCCCAGCTCGACCCCCCTTTCTTGTTGGCATAAATTTCAAACATAAATATATACTTTGTGGCATAGTTAACAAGGCACAAATGGCGGAACTTTGGCTAGCGGAGAGTTATGAAGTGTTTAACGTTGGGGGAGGTCCCGGGGTCGAACCCCGTGGACTTCCCATACAATTTTATACAATCATATCAACCAATGATGAGGGGACACTTGGCGCCCAGAGATTGGGCCACGTGTCCTCATATAATTCGCCACCAACCGGACACGTGTCAACATACAATACACTATCAACCAACCAATAACCATCTGCCACATCACCACCGTACGGCCTGTACGGTCCTGCCACATCACTATACGGACTGTACAGACAGGTACAGTCAGCATCCAAAAATTTTGCCTGTTTGTCTTGGCGAACAGATCGCGATATCTCCTCCATACGGACTCCGTTTGCGAAAGTAAATATATCGCCAGAATCAGGAAGACGAGACGGACGCAATGGCACTATTTTCGTCGCATTCCGAGCACTTTGAAAATTGAGCAAAATTTGATCCCCTCATCAATCATCCAGATATACAACCATAAAATTTCCAATGAAATATTTCAGTATTTCATTCATCAACCTCATAAAATTACTCGGGGGATTTGTTAATACAAATGGAATAACAATCCACTCATACAAATCTTCATTTGTCTTAAAGGTTGTATTCTACTCATCACCTTCTCTCATTCGAATATGGTGGTATCCACTTTTAAAATCTATTTTAGAAAAGAAATTTGCTCCACTCAAACAGTCCATTAAATCATCTATTCTTGGTAAAGGAAATCTATACATGATGGTGATCTTGTTAATAGTTCATGAGTCTATACACATTCTCCATCCTCCATCCTTCTTTGGAATCAACATAATTGGTACTGCACATGGACTCAAGCTCTCTCTGACCAACCCCTTGTCTAACAATTTATGGAATTGGTTCTTCACTTCCTCATTATCTCAAGGTGTCAATCTATATGCTGCATTGTTTAGAGGACTTTCTCCTGGTATCAAGTCAATATGGTGGTTGATACTTATGATGGGTGGAAATGAGTTAGGAAGCTCATCCACCACTATGTCAGCAAAATTATCAAACAATTCCTCAACTTCTTCAGGAAAATCATCCATCGAAGTACTTGTAAGGATAAATCTGGGTTTCCTCACCACATCGAACTACATCTCCTGTTATTTCTTGACTTCTTTAATGAGTTCCTTTCCGATCATGAGATGTATGCTTGTGATGACTTCCTCTTTCACTTTCTTCTCCTCTATTGGTAGCAACATGTGTCTTCTATCATCCTTCTCGAAGGTGTATGTATTCTTCCTCCCATCATGAATGACATTCCTGTCAAACTGCCATGGTATTCCCAACAAAATATGGCATACATTACATCACATAGAATTTCATATCTATATCCTCTTATCTTAAATTCAACCAAACATTGTTTAGTAACCATTACTTGGTGTCCTTTCTGCAACCATGAGACTTTGTATGGATTCAGATGTGTAGTTGTCTCCAACTCCCATTTCTCCACCATATTTGTGGATACTAAGTTATCAGTGCTCCCACTGTCAATTATCACCTTGCATACTTTATGTTTAGTCTTGCAAGTTGTCCTAGAGAGACTGTTCCTCTGCACTGGATTTTCCACTTCTGCGTCTGGTTTTAACATAACCTTTCTCAACATCAAGGATGTTCCATCCTCTGCTCCTTCTGCTTCAACATTCCTTCTCTATGCTTCTGAAATGTGAGATTCACCTCCTCCTTCTTTATTTTTATTGGGACATTCCCAAGACATGTGCCCTGTCTTTCCATAGGCATAGCATCTTACTTCTCCTCCTATGCTTCTTCCTCTTCCTCTAGAAGAACTTCTTCCACCACCCTATCTTCCTCAAGAAATTCCTCCTCTTTCCAAGGGACTATGTGGTTTCTCAGTCTCATCTTTAGACTTATGTGCCTTGTCATGGGTAACTCCCTTGCCTTTGTTTGAGTCTGGGATTTTACCTCTTCCTCGCTAGATTTTTTTTCTTGCCAACTTCTCCTCTCCCTTCAGTGAAAAATGATAAACATCCTCCACTATCCTTACTGACATCATCTTGAGCTCATCCTGGATTTCATACCTCAAGCCATTTATATATCTGGAAAAATTTTCTTCCTCTTTCTCCCTTTGTCTAGTTCTAATGCTCAATCTGTAGAACTCCTTTCTGTACTCCTTAACTGTCTTACCCTTCTATCTCAGGTTCTGCAACTTCCCGAATAGATTGATCTGATAATATTTGGGAATGAACTTAGCCTTCATCTTGGCTACCATTCTGTCCTAATTCTTTATCTTGTGTTTGCCTTTTCTTCTCCTCTCAACCTCCAGTTCATCCCACCATGGTGTTGCATGTCCTTTTAGACTAGTGACAACATGGTTCACACTTTTCTCTTCATCAAAATCTTCATAGTTGAAATGTTTGTCCATGGAGCTTATCCAATCCAACAACTCTTCAACATCTAAATTTCCTTCATACATTGGGACCTCTATCTTGACTCTGGCTCCCAATATAACAACTTCTCTCAGCAAACGTTCTTCAACAACATCCTCTCCTGCAACTTCCTTGACTTCTACTTCTTCACTCTCTGTATTGTTGATGTCTCCAACATCAGGTGCTCTTCTCTGCGCTTTATCCATCGGCTCTAATCTTGAAAAAAGTTAACGCATATCCATTTCTACAACCTGATTGGATAAAGGTGGCTCCAATCGTCTCATCGGTGGCATTGTGTTGACTGTCTGTCATGCACAGAGAACAAATTTGAGCTCTTTTGTCTCTTCTGCTTTGCCTGTTTTTTGCAAGAAAAACTTCAACTCTGATACCACTTGGTGTAGCCCCCCTTCTTTCCTAAGGGTTGCATGACCTCCTATTTAGGATCTTCTATTCAGGAGTCGAACAACCCTCAGAAACCTTGCTGGTATTGTTTTGTGTTAACCACAGGTCCTCTCGGCTCCCTGTGCAGGCTTCACGATACCCACAACCTTCCCTTTCTCGTTCTGCTAAATATCATAGATGGAGTTAGTTCCTTTTCTCTTAGTCCCTTCTCATATGTGACCTTGGACGATGACCTCACACCTATGCATGATTGCGGGTGCACTCAAGTGTGGTTTGGTATCAAACTGAATTTCTCCCCGTAATTCACCCTGAGCCTCCACGTGTATTTTCCCTAAAATCACGGTCTCCATTGCGGCTCGCCCTCCATCTCGTAAATATCGAGCACTTTCTATCCCCATAATGCGAGATGACCGTCGATATCATGATTTTGATGGTGCTTTCGAACGAACGAACGAGATCTATTTCTTGGGATTAAGGCTTCATACCTCCTTCTCCCAGATCAATGACTGTGGTCCATTCAGAATTATGGACTTCAGAATTCTCAAATATCAAACCTTGGTTTCCCTTGCAGGGCAATATTCTAGAGAGAAATATCTACGGACACCTGTCCTCACAATCAATGTTCCTACCTTCACTTCAGGTGTTTGACCTTTCAACTCAGATCAACAGTCTTATGGGCCCCCTCTCGATCAATAGTCCAGATCTCCTTCGGGTCTTCAGACTTCTAAGATCTCAAATATCAAACTTCGCCCCTTTCCAAATGCCTTTTATCTGAAGGTTGTGATCCAATGATGCGTGTCCTCCTGATCTAATGATCAAGGATTACTTCAGGTATTTACCCAGAGTACATGGATTTATGCCATGTCTCTCTTAGATATGACAACTATGAGTCACTTCGGTACTTTACCGAGAGTCCACGGATTCACACCACATCTTCTCTAGATCTGTTGGCCCAGATTTTGTTCAGGTCTTCGGTTCTTTGGGATTTGGTAGTATTAGTTCTCAAACTGAAAATCCACTAAAATTTTCCTAGAGCTCATGATCTACTGACAAATGTCCACTTACAGATCGATGAATCTTGGATCTTCATCTCTTCGGGCTTAAAGTGTTTCAATGCTTCACCTTTTCCTTTGTCTAGATCTCATGACCCGTTGACACGTACCCTTCTGGATTTAACGGTCCATATTTGCGTCGGTTGTCCGGCTCTTCGTGCTTTGGTAATCTCAAGTTTCAAACTTGCTTCCTCCTGAGATCACGATATCTGACGGCTTAGATTCACTTGATCGATCAAACACCCGAGGTTCACTTTAGATGATCTGACAGCTCAGGTCTTCTTCGGATGATTGAACGATTGATATTTCACTTTGTCTTTCCGGCTCTTTGGGCTTCGGAAATATTAAGTCTCACACCTTAATGAGTTCTCTCTCCTGTGTGTGTGAAGCATTAAAGCTTGTGCACCTTGTTCTGATCACATGATTGTTCATCCTTTATGTTGTGATCCAACGACCACTTTCTCTCCTCCTTCTGAGCTTCTGATTTCTTCTGAATTAGGATATTTTCTAAGTCTTCAAAGGTATTCACCTTTGAGCCTCCTGTGAGTCTATCTCTCAGACCTCGACTACACTTCTGAAAAGTGTTATCCCTCCTAAGCTTCTCCTTCATGAAAGTTTTGAATTCCTGTGCACTTCTTGCATTTCAGGGATTTTCGATAACTCGGGTCTGAAGGATTTCTTGAAAACAAAGTCTTCTCGCCCTCCTGGTGTTCTCCTTTTTCTCGATCCACACCTTGCAACAAATTATTATGCAAGGTTTGAGTTGTTGTGGATGACTGTGCATGCCTTGCAGTAGTCACTTTGCACTCCTTGCAAAGGGGAAGTTTTGTGCTATCTCTTCTGATCTTCGGAACTGAAATAGATCCTTTCAATGCACTCCTTGTGTTCTCTGTCCACACCTTATACCGATTCGATAGAAGAGAAACAATTGAAACTTATACTAACATTCACAATTCAATATACTCGTAACAAAATTCATTCATTCATGAAAAAACAATAACAGGGAATTGTAAACAATGTCCACACCATGCATTGGGTCAATTTTCCTATGTTATCTTCATTCAAAAGAAAAAGTGGCTACATCTATAATAAAAACAACAACTAAAATTCAGAAATATCCTACTAACTTGCAACCGCCTCATTTGGGCGTACAAAACCTCTATTTATCTCAGAGGGTCCTTAGGGTTCCCCCCAACTACTTGTCTACTCAAAAACCTAACCTAACGAATATCTTAGTTAATTAATATTGTAGAGAAGGAGTGGAAACTCCCACTTCGTTCGTGATCATTCAAGCATGATTCAAAATATTTTCCAACTCTGAGTTCAGGCGTGCTTTAAAATATTCGTCGTGACTGCCAGCGTTGAGATTTTGAAAACATTCCTAGGCACTAGGTGGTCTTCCTTCATGTTCTCGCTAATGATGCTCCTACATCACTAGGCTCACATTTTTTATGGAGTATGACATATCATCCTCATACAGACAGTTAGACAAAATTAGTGAACATGAGTCTAGGAAATGTTTTGAGAAGTTTAAGTGGAGAGAATCATAGTCAATGGAATTTGGAATTAGGCCAAGTTGAGTTCGATATAATGCTTCAGTGAACATATCTATGAGAAATATTCCATTTCATATTGTTTATGGAAGGTCGCCAAATGGTGTGGTAGATTTGGTTGCATTTCCAGATTTGGAAGGAAATAATAGTGTTGATGCAAATTATTTTGTGGACAATATGCATGAATTACAAGAACATATGAAGAAGAAGTTGCAGACCAACAATGAAAGTTATAAGCAAAGTGAAGATTAGTGTAGGAAACATAAGTTATTTCAAGAGGGTGATTTTGTCATGGATCACTTGAGGAAGGATCGATTTCCTTGAGACACATATAATAAACTCAAGTACAAGAAGATAGTTCCATGCCAAATTCTGAAAAAGATGTCTGATAATGCTTATCAGTTGGAACTTTCAAAGAAGTTTGAGATATCTCCTAAATTCAATGTTGTTGACCTCTATGAGGTTCATGAATGGGATAAAAGATTATATGAAGTTACCCTTCGCGAATGGGAACATCATCTACCAATTAAGTCAGAGGAGCAAATTGAAGAAATTCTGGTTACACGAGTTGGTAAGAAGACTTTCTAGAAGGAGTACATGAAAGATTTAATCAAGTGGAAGAATTGGGGGGAAGAGGATGAATCATGGGTGACTGAAGATCAATTAGCATGTGTGCAAAACTCTTCACCTCATCATTAATATACACATGATATGGATCTCATGTTTTTCTTACCAGCGGTGTCTGATGTAGGAGCATCCTTGGGCTCAGACAAGCCACATCAACCAAAAATATTTCTCTTGTTCAAGGTAGGAAATACGTCGAATAAGGATTGTGTTACTGGTTCATTTTATTTAATCAGTTTGATATGAATTCAAACGATTGTTACTAATGAAACTAATCTTGTGTATGCTAAAACTTGCACTGAAACTTGTGATGAAACTCATGTTGAAACTTGTGTTGAAACTCTTGTGTATGGTGGAATTTTATAAGTGTCACAATGTTTATTCATTTTCAACGTTGTGACCACACACATTTGACTTTGCCGCAATGTAATTATTCATCATGATTTTCATCCATGTGGTAGGAATGTTCTCACGCCCAACATAAGTTTGTTAACGCCAAGAAGAAGGTGAACTGTCAGGTGGTTTTGGTAACTGTTCATTCTTGGAAATAGAAGGAAAATCAATTTAGAGGCTGAGGAGTTTAAAGAGGCATGGATGCGATGGAGAAGGGGTTGGTGAACCATGAATTAGGGGAATCATAGAAGGCAGATTGGAGAGATGGATTCTAGGTTGGGAGAGCATGTAGGAAGGGAGAAAAAATTTCTCATCCCACACATGCAGACCATTACCCTCTGAGCAATTTTGTACTGATTTTCATCCATGGAAGAAACCATTCAAGACAGTATTTTAGCCTAGGAATGATGTAATGTAAACTTTTTTATCTACATTGAATCAATAAAGGAATGGTGTTGCATTTCGTGGGTTTTATGGTGCTTAAGTTTCCAGTTCATTTCATTATTATTTCACAATAGTGTATCTGTGTTTTTTTGTTGTCTATTTTGTAGAAGGGTGTTTTCTATAACTGTTTGTGTGTTTCAGCTCCACCCTCACTCCATTATCTATCCACTTCTGAAATTTGAAATACTACGTTCTTTCACACAAAAATTCATTCGAGCTACCACTCGATCATTGAATATACAATTGCTTCTAACCATCACTTGAATATTTGTAATGACTCACAATTCGATTTGCTTCTATCTTCCCAAATACATAACTTGATGTAGTTTTCATAAAAAAAGTCTAGATACTGAATCATTATATTGACATACTTTCATCCGTCGAAATACATAGCTCATTGTATTCACTAGTTATATAGGAAATCAGTCTAGATACTAAATGTATATAGAATTCAATCTTACAACATGACCTCTTTCATCTCACAAGTACACAAATTGTAGTCACAACCTAATAGCAATGTTATTTCCAACATACATAAATCGCTCTATTAGTTAATAAACACAATCTCTTTGGTCATGTTACCCTATTCTAAAAAGTATGAGAGGTTCTTCATTGAATTAAACATCATTTGTTTTTTTACAAACTATAAATAATGTTAATACATACTTATACTCACAACAACATAGGAAAACACTCAATTTCTACTAGATCCATGGAAACGTTTCCCCTTTTGAAAGTGAAAATCATGGCTGCCATTGTGGACACATAGAGCTGGTAGATGAACCAACATATTTCATATCCACACTACCACTTTGTTCTTGTAACCCTCTTGACTGGTGACTAGACTATGATAGACTTCAAGGAAATGACGATTCTTAACCTTTGATTCATAGTTCCCCACTTTCCAATCGTACATAGCAACGTTTCTTGTTTGTTGTTGGATCAGTCTTAAAACAATTGCTATGATGTGTGCCTCACCCTCAACAATAGATGCAATATATCAACAAATTGACAAACATATATTCAAACTTTATTCCACTAAGCAAGTTTTTGTCAACCCTGGCTGCTATGACTCTTCTCCAGTGATCTACACATAGTAATATCTACTAACTTCTACAACACTTTGTACACACAAAACAAATTGATCCTCACATGATCTAAAATAATCTACTCTTCTACAACAATATATTACACCTCACATATTTATGGGCCCTTACGGGAGGGAGCTACACCCAGAGCTACTAGCTCTGATACCAACTTATTAGATAAAAAAAATATTCTATGTATCTTTTATTAATCAATGAAGCACATATTTATACATGAATTTTTCCCTCAACTACAAAAGAAACTCATGGTATAATATCTCAACAACACACATAAATTGGATCTAATAGTTCCAAAAAATCCCTCACAACCAACTAGATCTAACAACCTCCTCAATAATAGAATCCCACACTAAACAAAAGACAAGTAGGAGTTAATTACTCTAACACTACATATATTTTACCTCCAAGTTTCAACAATTTTATCTAGGTTTTATGCTATTTTTATAAATCACATCCTTCATGCATTGGACACAAATTCTTTAATAATGGAACCTTTACCATTTTCTGGGATGGAAACATTAAGTGAGAAGTTTAAATTTTAGTTTTTCACACCTTAAATGCTAAAAGTGAGAAGCTTGTACAATCATCTTTTTCTCACACTTTCAGTTTTAACATTATAATTGTCAAATACCACTTCTTTTTGTAAGGAAACTAAGGTTCAAAACTAGTTTAGATTCCCCTGGGTTTTGATTTCTTAAATCACATGCTTCTTTGATTAAACGCCCTATATTTGCAATCTCAAATTGTATGGTTATAAAAAATCTATATATGTATTTATATATCTATTCATTCTTGGAATATAAGAATATACATTACCTTATCCATTTGTTTTACCAAGTCTTCAAACATTTTGACATATATAACACCATAACCTTAGATTTCATGATACTTCCCATGTTAGAAGTAAAATTTCTCACCATTAAGTTATTCATTAAATTTTCTAAAACAATTTATATTGCAAATTAATAATGAAGATAAATCAATAATTAGAATTTTTCATTTTCAATATAATGAACTTATAATATAAATAAGCATCACATTTTAAATTTTAACTTTTATTTTGTTAACAAGATGATTGTTTTCTTATTTTAAGAATATCAAATTTCTTCTTTCAACACTCATTAATAAACACTCATTAGTAAACTGATGAAAATTATTATAATAGTAAAACTTTATACTTTTTCCAATTCACTATATTTTATCTAAACAATAATTTTTAAATCTTCAAATTTTGATTTCTTTTCTCTAAATCGAATTTTTTTTCTAAAAACTTAATACTGTCTTGATAAATCATTCAATATAATAAGACAAAGATAATTAAATGATATCATTTTTTTTTAAGTAAAAAGGGGGAGGATCCTGTTATATTAAAAGTGCAGGCTTACAAAGTCTTTTGGAGTGCAATCTCTCCCGCTTAAAAAGGAAACCGAGACAATTGGCTATCCCATGCCACTTGTTTTCACCCAAAAAGAACCAGGCCTCCATTTTTCATGCTCGAAGGAAACCAGGACGTATGGCCGCCATTAGTTTCAGACTGTTCCATAGCTTACTACTAACAACATAATGATGGTCTAACTGATCTAGAGCACTAGTTCGAAATAAAGGAAAATTTCTAACAATGAACATTCACTGAACCAGTTACCCAGTGTCCTCATCAACTTCATCACTCATTCCCCATCTAGCTGGAAGCGCAAAGGGTTGTGTGCACGCATGGAATTTTTGACTTGGAGATGTGTTGGAGTATGTAGCATACATCATGTCAAGGTGTTGGTTGACTTGGAGGGCCCTGTAGATTTGGTCATCCACTATGTTGTGCGTTTCAAAGATCAGTTCCAGGTGCTCTGGGTGGAGGAGTGGAGGTTGGTCCTGCCATTCTCCCTGAGAAGAGGAGAGGGGAATTGGCTTCTGTACACTGCTACTCTCCATTTCTTCATTTGATCTACCACCTTGCTATCCTTGTTGCTCATCCTGCTGAGCCACTTCCTCTGAAAATTCATTGCTTGCTGAATTTCCTTTTCTTCTGTGTTGCCCGGGAATTCTTCCTCGACGTAGCAAGTTGTGTGTTCCCATGTTGGGTCACCTTCCTTATGACTGTGCGTCATTCCTGGATCCCGAGGCTTGGCTTCATCCACGAAACAGGTGAGGGGATCCCAATTATTCGGAAGAGTGAAGAGGAGATGTGCTGGAGGAACCTGGATGGGTTCATCCAGAACAATCTCCTCCACACAAGTCATGGGAGGCATACAAGGCTTCCTGGTTCTCCGAGTGCATGCCATATCCAATACTCTTTCAAACTTCTTTTGCCTATTTGTGTTGGAGTCAAATACATACCATGCAGTTCCTTTGCGAGGCCATCCTCTTTCTCTCGACATGTAGAGGAGTAGAGCTACAACCAAAATGCCAAATGGGTAAGTGTCTCTGGACGAGCACTCTGAAGGTTCATCCTTCAGCTGCTCAACTCCCAAATGCATTGCATAACCATCAGAGTGGATGATAAGGATGAAGGTGACTGTGACAGCCTTGGCCATTAAGGCTATGACCTTAGTGCGCTGGTCCTTCGTCCTCTTCACTCGCGTGAGAGGCCTCGTCCTCTGGTTTTGGCTTCTCGGGCTCGCTCCCATATTAATGATGAGGAAATGGGATCTGGTGGCCAATATTTATGGCCCTGCCCAGCTCATCCCTGCATGTCCTCCCTATTCTACATGGCAACCCATCCGGGGTTTTAATGTCAATTTTACCATTGATAAATAATTATAGATTCATTTTCATAATTATTTTTTAAATGCTATTTAAATTCTCAATGACAAACAAATAATTTTATGTCTTTGAAATGTCCCCACACAAATATTTTAATGTCTTTGAAGTGTATTTTAATGTGTTACAATCTTATATCCTTTATTAACATTCTAAAAACACATATTAATATTCTAAAAACACATATTAATATTCTTAAAACACATATTATGATAAGTCATATTTATGTTCTATTTACCATATTCCATACATATAACTATTAAATTTAGTTTTTCTTTAATATTACTCTTTTCAAAATTTTACATATATTGTTGTATATATAGTTAACCCAAAACTTACAATGTAAATTGATAAAATTCAAATGAGCACTAACTGGAGACTAAAAAACCAATATTTAAATGGATTTTTGCAATGCTTATATTTTTCTCGACATAAACTTGATGTTCGCATAAACTTGATGTGAAAAACTTGACACCAACATCTTTCCATAGGTTATAACATAAATGAAATGATTAAAAAAAATATTTATGTAAATCCCCTCTACAGGATGCTAAGCAATTAATCATTTATTAAATACATACACAATAACAACTTGGTTTTAGCATAATTTCATTGATTTGCATTTACACAATTCTTCTACATTTGCTCAATGATAAATCTAGATAACATGATGACATAAGTAATATGATAACTCTATGATTTAGAACTTTAAACAAAAGTATATACAAAATATCGATAACCAAATACCACTGAAAAATACCTCCACCTTAGCTTGTCAAAGCTCATCAGTTGTAATGTACTCCTGGGTTCTTCCAAGCATTCTTTTCCTTCTTTCCCAGAGTGAAACAACGGAATCCTCCCTGCCAACTAGGAGCCTAGCTGGATTCCTAGCTCCAAGAAACCTTTCGGTTTCTTGGCCCACCATGCCCATGACTCCAAGAACAGTGAAGCACAACACTCAAAGAAAACCATCATAAGAAATATATCTTCCAAAGATTTCACAACCTCTCACCATGCTCAAACCTCCCAATCCCCCCTTTCCTCACCACTTCTCCTCCATACAAGTTTCCATACACCCTTCCCCAAGTCTTCTCAACCACCCTCATTATTATCCATCAACCTCCCTTATCTAGATATTTTGAGAAAATATTAAAATAAAACTAAATATAAATGACTTGCATTAAACAACAATAAATAAAATGAAAAGTCTTTCTTCTCATGCTAGCTAATAAATGTTATTTGATAAGTTTTCCCAAAATGTACATAACACTCCACCATGCTCATTTAATTCATCATACCCACCATCTATCAAATTCAAGAAGGTATTTAATGCTTCTAGATAATTTGTATGCAATATAATTTACTTATTCAATAAACATTCAATTAAATAGTTAATAATTTTCTTTAATAATTAATACATTAATTACTTATACTATTGTACATGGGTAGGGTATGTGTGCATAGCTAGCGGACACATATCTCATGTATGTACTAACGATAAACAATCATTTCCTCTAGTGCATAGTTCTTATATGATCACCAAGACATGTAGGACAACATATCAATTAATGCATCATTTAATAATCTTAACAAACTAAATTACACCAATTCATCAATAACTCATTGTCATACTTAAAATATCAATATGAAATCAAAGAGGGTTTTAAACATGGTAGGAACCAAGTGAGTAAAAAATAGTGGCATCTCTAATTCCCAATCAATATTGTCAGCTAACATCGAAGCATCCTTCCTTCCTTCCTAACCTACTTACATATTCCATCATATCCTTTCCTCTGTTGGACTAAGATGGAGCATCAACTATATTGACCTAACTCCAGATAGAACCCGTAAGAGAAAGTGTCATAGATCTCGACCAAGCTTCCCCAATAGGAAACTAGCAGTTGTCATCACACGTCTAGGGGAGCATGACTTCACACAGCCGTCCCACGACTCTAGGTTTCGGAGGATAAACGGTGGGAAATACCTCCACCCCTCCTCATAGAACTAGGGTCAACACAACTAGTAGTCATCATCGAACGTCTAGGGGAGCATGACTTCACACAATCCTCCCATGACTCTAGGTTTCGAAGGATAAACGGTGGGAAATACCTCCACCCCTCCTTGTAGAACTAGGGTAAACACCCTACATCAAGCCCTATTGTGAAACTACTGTTCTCAGAGTCATGTCATCAAACAACCACTCTAGGAAAGTCATGTGTTCTATCAAAACCACACTTACCACAGATCATAGAAATATTTGAAACCATAAATTAAATCATAAGTACAAATTATAAGATACACTATCTTCTTGATGTCTACGACATCCATGTTACCTCATCATTGTAGTCATTTGGCTATCAAATAGCTCATCAACCTGTAGGTTAGTTCATCAATAACTCATATCTATGTATATACATCATAATTTCATATAAGAATCCATATTTGTATTGGTGTTCAATTAAGAAATCTATGTTTATTTTTATCATAACTTGCCTCTGTTATGCATTCACAACATAACTTTGAGTCGATATCCATGTACCTAAATTCCATATCTTAATTTGCATGTTTAAACAAATCAAAGAGTTATCATCATCATAAGCATATAACAATGAAAATAATAGTATGCAACACGTAAATAGGTCAAGATGTACACTTGTCACATGTCTATATCAGCATTGTTGAGTCCAAATAGTTGTTTAAGCAATGAATTACTAAGATGAGAAAAATCAAAGTTCTAACTACCTAAAGCCAAAATATGGGGCGTTACATATACCAGCCCTTCAAGAAACTTTGTCCCGAAGTTATGCTCATTCAAAATATGAGTAGAATTTATGACACAACTTCTATTTGTCTTTCCCGATAGAAAACCTTGTGTTATATTGGTCCCATTGGACCATGACTTGATTAAAACATGTCGAGGATATTAATATATTGATTGCAACTACGCCTATTTAGTAGGCACCTTACTATGTCTTGAATCTATTTTATTACCATTGGTAATTAAATTAATGAAAGGGCATACTTCTCTTATAGATTTATTCTTCCTAAGTTCTATACTAGTTTTATAGCCAATTAGAATCTTATCTCATTATTGGTTCTTTAGTTAAGTGAATCTTATATTGAGTTCGATTATAATTTCATTAAGCCAAGCATATAATTCCACCTAGAATATCTTCAAAATTATAACCAATCATTATTAACTTTACTATCACTCTATCTTGAGTGATACAATACATATGCCATCACATAATTTCCCATGCTTAGGGACATTGACTAAGATACCGCTAATTGATTGCCATTTGATGTCCTCACTGAATATGGCTTTTTTTTGGTCATTGTTCTCAATCTCAATTTCCTCTTAAGTCATAAGAATTAGATCTCAACCAAGTTAAATGTGGACTATGGGATTCTCTTCATCATAGTCAAGGAAAAATCATGATTTCTATCCAAAATTCACTATTACAAATGTTCATATATCTAAAGAGCACCATATTGACATGTGGTCTAGTGAATATTTCAAGATCAAGAATAGGTTTAATATAAGTATCTATTCCAAAATCAAAGGACACCCCCTCTTCACGAAGCACTCTCTCCA
Organism: Picea engelmannii; assembly: GCA_009831015.1. Lineage (NCBI taxonomy): Eukaryota > Viridiplantae > Streptophyta > Pinopsida > Pinales > Pinaceae > Picea > Picea engelmannii. The sequence continues at coordinate 467,057 of ML781078.1, forward strand.
AAGAACATCAACCCCTTTCATGAGTGCTCTATTCATATTCAATATTCAAGCATATTCAATAGCTTGGGCACATCTTCCACACAAGCTTCATCTTTAACTTGTGTTCTTCATCAACCAACATCTATTAAGGTACTTATCAATCCTCCTATAAATGTTATATATCCTTCACAATATATACCTCAACTCTAGTAATCTTGTACAATTAAGTAAAAATCATCAATTAAACACAATTTCACTTAACATCATGTTGGCGGATAGGAACTAGTCAATATACCTAATCACACATTATTATATAAATAAACATATTATCATGATGTTTTGCTTATCATTCTAAACTCAAATTATAGGTTCACAACATAGGCCCACTTACAATATACCATATCACCACACTAACCTAGGTAATGGATTAAAGACAATCCATAATTGCTATTGTGGTAGACTTGGCACAACAACCTGTCTAGGCTCAAGACTTTCCCACTCCCACTTAAGTATAAAAGCAACCCAAGTGCATAATATACAATCCTAAGATATCAAAACCTTCAATATCACACCACACCAATTTATCCATTAACTAAGTAATATTTTACTAGCCAATGGTAAATTGCTACATGACCTTCCCTCTACTGAGAATAAGTATCACTAGAAAGGTCATAAAACTAATCTAGATATTCTCACACACAAGACATATAATACACAATAATTAACAGTAGAACACATCATTAGTTGTTTATGATAATCATAAATATTATGGAGACCATAACATTCATTGACCTCCCCATGAAGCCCACCACTTTTTGTCTCACAAGTTGTCATTGTCTCTCTTGCAATGACGATACATCCTTCACTCTTAGGAATGTTGATATTGGTTACTTTAGATGATTCTAACCAAGTCCTCGCATCCACTCTCATAGTGTCCTTTACCATTTATACAAATTCATACGCATGCCTATGATTTCACTTGAAACTAGGTTCAGTCCTCACCTCCCACATACTCATTAAGTGGAGGATGACACCTAAGCTATACATCATCCACGTTTCATGTGTCAACAATTTTTATTTATTTTTTATTATTATTTTTATCATTTATTAATTTTAAAAATCTTTTTTTACAAACAAATTTAGCTTTACTATCTATATATATATAATTGTTAAATCCCTCTTAATAATTTTCTATTCCTCTAATCTTTTAAAACGTCTTTCTCATCTAGTTTCCATGAAAATGTTGCACTAGGCTTTTATAACTTTTAAAGAAAACTTACTATGAAAATAAATAAATAAAAATAAAAATAATTAATTGAATTTCCAAATTTATAATTGTCCATCTACATAATCTACATATGGACAACAATGCTTCAGAAAAATTGTAATTAAATATCTATGCATTGTCTATTTTTAAACATATTCTTTTTTTTAACAACAATATGTGTGTGCATTGTTTATTCTTAAACAATATGTCAATATCAGTGCCAAACAACATTAGCAATTTATTTATTAAATATAATAAAACCCATGCATTGCATTGCTCATATAATGAGCTTTTCAATTCCAAAATAAAAAGTATTTTATAATTAATTTAAATTCAATAAAAAATAATTAAAATGAAATGAATATGATATTACCTTTATTTCATGGTTGCATGTATACACTCTTATCTTTAGGCTTAAATTATCATATAAACTATGTAAATAGTTAACTAAAATTTATTCCACCAAAAGTTAGAGGCAAAGATAATAACAAAATGAGTGTAAAAGATATGATGATGTTATAATACAATCATTTTTCTTATTTTATTATTATTATTATTATATATATATATATATATATATATATATATATATATATATAAAGTACGATGGTGGGTGTAGCATTGATATTCTTAAAGAATTCAAGATATAAAAATTGTTGAGGCACATGTACATGTGCTAGGATTCTATGTGATAAAGTTCTAAAGCTTAATGGGAGTAATATGAAGGGTCAAGATAAATAGCTTCAAGCTTTTATTAGACAAATTTCTTGGGTTGTCAATAGATTAGGTACACATTCATGTTAGAGTACACATTAAGTAATACATAGAGTGCACGTGAAGTAATAGAGTGCACGTGTTTCACTGCACAATGGTTGAATAGTCCATAATTTAAGAGAGTACGTAGAGCGATGCCTAAATCTATTGGTAGGCTTAAAATGATAGCTTGTAATGGAAGAACCAAATTAATTATTAAGGATTTAATTTAAAGACGAGTTTGGTCCTCCCCCACCTTTCTCCATCCATTTTTATTTTTTCTACACACGGATTTATGAAGTTTCAGAGGGACGTAAGCTTATGACTCGACAACGTCCTTCTTGACAGGTATAGTCTAAGTGATGGGATAGTTGGCATGTATACAAGATGGCCTTATCAAGGATGACTCTTACTAATTTATTATGTGAGGTTTAGATTTTGTAAATCTGTATTGCATTCAAGGACAGATCAATTGAAATTTGGGAAATCCAAAAAAAAGATGACCGCAAGCCTTTTATCTTACAGTTTTATATTTAATTTGCATATGCTGTCAGACCTAGGGAACTGAATATGCATTGGTAACCATCCTCTTTGGTGCCCAGTGGAATTATCGTTTTAAGTGGGAAATCACTAGCTAAGCCTTGCCATTTCTCACTGTTTTGTCCACTCCCCATTAATGAAGGCTATTGTTTAAAGACAACTAACACGCAAGAACATAAGGTTGCCGATCAATTGTAATAACAGTTCCAACATTCATCCCTATACTACTACCACTATTAGTCAAACTCCACATCCACCTTCCCAAATGATACCAGGACTCATCAAAAAATTCTACGAGTCAGTGACACAGGGTGACCTTCTGCTGACATATACAACTCCCTATGATTGAGCGAAACCATCGATGAGTGTCTAATCCACATTATGACTTGGGCCTAGTGCCTAGCCTCTTTGTGTTGGGATATGCGTTCAATCACATAGATCCATTCATTCAACCATTTGGAACTCCTTTTCATCACCTGGCGACGACCATTGCTACAACACTATCCCCACCATTTCCACGGATTGTTTTCTTAAAACTATCCCTATTATCTACATCTATTGCTGAGGTAATGAAAGGCCCACACGCTACCCAAAAGAGGAGAATACATGTCCCGTGTCACATTTCTTACTGAACGAATGTGGGTTATGCCAGTCCGAGATCTCAATAGTTCTCAAAATAAGTTCATCATCTAGTCGTACAAGATCCACTCATACAGTCCAACAAGCGATATGTTCTAGGGTTTCGACACAAAAAGGAATAGTGGTGTTCAGTGCAAAGCGAGGGTTAGTGAGGCTCAACAGTCAGATATTGAGCATTTGTTTGGAAAATATGGAAGAGTCGAAAGGGTTGATATGAAATCATATGGATTTGGTTCATAATGGCATAAACAATATAGAAGCTACCTATAGTTTGCAATACCCTACATCTTGCGGCATCAACAGCTAGAAGCAACTTAAATCTCCTCTTTTTGATCTCAATCTCAAGTTCTCTCAATATATAGAGCTCATTGAGATAACCAAGAATCTGAGACCAATCATTTTTTAAGTACATTTTCTGTGCACACCCACATTTCCATTCCAAATTGTCTCAAGTCTGCAGTTCACAGTTTTCTTGATTCAATCTTGATATAAACCGGGTCATCGTTTCCATTCTTTGTTTCCTTGTCTTTAAGATTTTGTATTACACCACATATTCTGTTATTTGAAGCGCAAGGTTTGAGTTTTGGTGGTTTTTAATCCACAAAAAAGTATTGTTTTGATTCTCTGTATGAAACCTCGAATGATTTCAGAAGAATAGATTTTTAATCACGAGGAGATGGCATCATCTATGAAGCATGAGTTCCCTGAGCTAAAGAAAAAGGAGGAGCCTGAGACCGTTAGTGTGGTCTCCTGATTGGAGCCTCCCAGATCAACGATCATGAGGCTGGAGATTTCCAGAAGGCCTAGAGTCGTGGTATAACTAGGGCCATTGCGCAAGCCATGTAGAAATATTCCTAGGGAGAAATATTCCCAGGCGTTCTTGTATCGGCCTAATAGTGAGGTCTCTGAGGGTTTGATTCTTGTTATTATTTGATTTCATCATGACAGACCAGTTTTTATTTGAAGGACATGGATTAGAGGGTTTGATTCTTGTTATTATTCGATTTCACCATGGCAGACCATTTTTTCTTTGAAGGATGAAGATCAGAGGAAATTCATTATCATTTCTCCCGTTCTTGGATTCATAACCATAATTTTCTATTTGATTTCCTTCCTTTGCGAGTCCCTAGATAAATATTTTGGCCGCTGTGAGTTCGACATTGTTAATGGGAGGAGGCAGGTCAAACCTACTGTCCAATTCTTTCAAATCATAGAATTCTTTCAAATCGTGGAATATTTTGTCTGCTTGTTTATTCACCAGTACAGATTCAGGGTCCGAATTTTCCACTAACTCCATGATTTTCCATGATTGGAAACATGCCCGTATGCAGTCATTCACGGTATCAGTGGAACGAGTGGTGGAGGATTCACCATAACCCTAATAAAATGGAGAGAGTTCCATTGGAGAGAGTGTTAAAACCCTGATTGTTGTGATCAGTAAGTCTATCATGGGCTCTCCTTCCTACGCTTGGCGCTTAGTTTGTATGTTGTGTTGTATCTATGGGACCTTTAGGGAAAGAACATGGTTCAAAAGTTGGAAGGCCACAAAGACATTTTTATCTCTATTTCTTGTAGTCCCATTGACAATAAGATCACTTCTGTTGCTTTGGACAATGATAGAACTGTAAATATTTGGGTTCAAGATAAAAAAATGAAGCTTGTGGGAGCACAGGATGGTGTATATGGATTGTAAATTTCTGCGGCTAATGGAAAATAAAATGTTGAATGCTCATAATGTAGTTTGTTGTATTTATCTATGCGTTACAATGGGAGAATTGCAGTTCAATAGTTAGGTCACGACTCATATTGATGGCTATCTTGCCTCGAGTTGAGTTTGTCACTTTTTTTGCTTTAGAAAACTAGGAATATAAATTCAAGTTTCAAATCTGTTTCATGTGTTACTATTTCAATAACTTTCCTCATACAATTTTGTTTGGATAGAAGAATAACTTGCTTTCGTGTTGTTCTGATCAGCCATGGGCTTTGCCACTTGATCCCTCCTATTTTTTTTTTCTTAGTAATCAAATATTGTTTCCTTTCAAATTTGTAATAACCTAAATTGGATTGTAGATGAAAAGACAAAATCTCAGTGCTGTGAGTGGTCAAGCCCAGGTTTCTACTTTTGAAACCGGGCTCTGATACCATATGTAAATCCCCTCTATAGGATGCTAATAAATTCATCATTTATTAAATACATACACAATAACAACTTCGTTGTAGCATAATTTCATTGATTTTCATTTACACAATTCTTCTACATTTTCTCAATGATAAATCTAGATAACATGATGAAATAAGCAATATGATAACTCTATGATTTAGAACTTAAAACAAAAGTATATACAAAATATCAATAACCAAATACCAGCGAAAAATACCTCCACCTTAGCTTGTCGAAGCTCATCAGTTGTAATGTAGTCCTGGGCACTTCCAAGCATTATTTTCCCTCTTTCCCAGAGTGAAACAATGGAATCCTCCATGCAAACTAGGAGCCTAGCCGATTTCCGAGCTCCAAGAAACATTTCAGTTTCTTGGCCATCCGTGCCTGTAACTCCAAGAACAGTGAAACACAATGCTTAAAGAAAACCATCATAAGAAATATATCTTCCAAAGATTTCACAACCTCTCATCATGCTCAAACCTCCCAATCCCCCCTTTCCTCACCACTTCTCCTCCCTATTTATCAAGTTTCCATACACCCTTCCCCAAGTCTCCTCAACCACCCTCATTATTATCGATCAACCTCCCTTATCTAGATATTTTGGCAAAATATTAAAATAAAACTAAATATAAATGACTTGCATTAAACAACAATAAATAAAAAGAAAAGTCTTTCTTCTCATGCTAGCTAATAAATGTTATTTGATAATTTTTTCCAAAATGTATATAACATTCCACCATGCTCATTTAATTCATCATACCCACCATCTATCAAAGTCAAGAAGGTATTTAATGCTTCTAGATATTTTGTATGCAATATAATTTATATATTCAATAAACATTCAATTAAATAGTTAATAATTTACTTTAATAATTAATACATTAATTACTTATAAGAGTGTACATGGGTAGGGTATATGTGTGTAGCTAGCGGAAACATATCTCATGTATGTACTAATGATAAACAATCATTTCCTCTAGTGCATAGTTCTTATATGATCACCAAGACATGTAGGACAACATATCAAGTAATGGATCATTTAATAATCTTAACAAACTAAATTACACCAATTCATCAATAACTCATTGTCATACTTAAAATATCAATAGGAAATCAAAGAGGGTTTTAAACATGGTAGGAACCAAGTAAGTAAACAATAGTGGCATCTCTAATCCCCAATTAGTATTCTCAACTAGCATCAAAGCATCCTTCCTTCCTAACCTACTTCCATGTTCCATCCTATATTGACCTAACTATAGATAGAACTCGTAAGTAGAAGTGTCATACATCTCGACCAAGCTTCCCTAACAGGAAACTAGCAGTCGTCTTCACACGTCTAGGGGAGCGTAACTTCACACATCCCTCCCACGAATCTAGGTTTCAAAGGATAAATGATGGGAAATACCTTCACCCCTCCTCATAGAACTAGGGTCAAGACAACTAGCAGTCGTCATCACATGTCTAAGGGAGCGTGACTTCACACAACCCTCCCACGACTCTAGGTTTCAGAGGATAAAGGGTGGGAAATACCTCCACCCCTCCTTATAAAACTAGGTTCAACACCCTACATCAAGCCCTATTGTGAAACTACTGTTCTTAGAGTCACGTCATCAAACAACCACTCTAGGAAAGTCATGTGTCCTATCAAAACCACACTTACCACAGATCATAGAAATATTTGAAACCATAAATTAAATCATAAGTACAACTTATAACATACACTATCTTTTTTATGTCTACGACATCCATGTTACCTCATCATTGTAGTCATTTGGCTATCACATAGCTCATGAACCTGTAGGTTAGTTCACCAATAACTCATATCTATGTATATACATCATAATTTTATATAAGAATCTATATCTGTATTGGCGTTCAATTAAGAAATCTATGTTTATTTTTATCATGGCTTGCCTCTGTTATGCATTCACAACATAACTTTGAGTCGATATCCATGTACCTAAATTCCATATCTTAATTTGCATGTTTAAACAATTCAAAGAGTTATCATCATCGTGAGCATATAACAATGAAAATAATAGTATGCAACACGTAAATAGGTCAATATGTACACTTGTCACATGTTTATATCAACATTGTTGAGTATAAATAGTTGTTTAAGCAATGAATTACTAAGATGAGAAAAATCAAAGTTCTAACTACCTAAAGCCAAAATATGTGGCATTACAATTGATATCTAAAAGGTAGAGGACAAAACAAAAATATGTTGGTGGGAACACAACAAGCACCGATCAAGGTGGGGATGAATGGCGTTGGAGAGTTTTCAACGGGAGATATCCTTTTGAATCTTAAACATTGATTTTGTTGCAGGTTTTCATGCATTGACAAAAGTTTAGGCAAGGTTTTTAAGGATGAAACAACTACTTTGGTTTCCATGGAAGAAATCTTTCTGTTTAGACCAGGCTTTCCGGGATCTGCTTTTTTAACGACAAATTTTCTAGTTTATTTACTAACTTGGTTTGATGTCTTGACGGGTTCTGGGATACCCTGTCTTTTCCCATGGATTATTGGACTGTTGTTTGATGGCTTAGTTTATTATCTGAGAAGAGTGATTTGACTGGCAGTAGCGGTGGAGCCCATTATTTTGTTTTGAGTGCAATCCATTATGGAGTGTGTGGTCAGCGTGTTGCCTAGAAAAACTGATGAGGAGCAATGGGCAAGGAATGATTTCTTTGAAGCAAGAGATTCATTAAGTGTCTTAAATAAGAACATTGGTCATTCTCTAAATGACCTTAATGACACCAGTGGTCGGGACATATTACCTTTGAATGCTATCAACTCTCCCCATTACTCCTTGGCAGATGCACAATATCCACCTCAGTCGTGCAATATTCTATGTAGAAGCCTCCCTCCTTCTCCAAAAAACTTCTAGAGTTGTTTCAGAGCTGAGGATGCTAAGGTGAAGAGAGGTGACCCATTTTTTAAAACCCTTGAGACTCCCATGACTATACCAATTAATAGCTCTGGATAGGTGAAACATTTAGCTAAATATTGGAAGCCTAAGAGACTTAGGCAAAGGCTAGTTATGGGGGTTGATGTAGGGTTAGAAGAATCTTGCAACCTAGCGCTCTGCGCTGTCGTTGCTAGGATGGCCTATCGCTCGCATATCCGGTTACAGATTGAAGAGTGGGTTCAAAATACTTGGTTACCCTTTCTAGGATACTCTCCAGTCTTTCTTTCCTTATCTCGGGGGTGGTTCGTCTTTGTTTTCCAAAGTCCGAAAGACAACAAGCGTATTCTGGAGGTATTCTGGCAAATGGATGGTTGAATCTTAATGATTAAAATATGGAGATTCAGTTTTAATCCAAATACAGAGTATTTTAGTTTCATGCATCTTTGGGTTCTTCTTCCAAACTTTCCATTACAACTGTGGAATATTAATGCGCTGAAAGCGATTGGAGATTGCTTGGGTCGTTTCATTGGGGTAGATGAGGTAGTGCTACATTCTAGTGATAAAAGGATGGCGAGAGTTTTAGTAGAGATAAATACTCATGCAGGTTTATCTGAAGTGTTAGAAATATAATGGAGAGACTTTATGTTTACGCAGAGGATGGAATATTTATGTTTTCCATTCAGGTGCTCTAAATGCAGAAGGACAAGGCACTTGAGAGCTAGTTTCTCTTTTTCACAGGGTTTGAACGAGCATAAAGGAACATCTGACGAATATTTTCATGATACAATTTCAAAATTAGTGGATGAGGGTGGGGAATCGGAGATGCTGATACTTAGTTTGGAGGAATGTATTGAAGGAAAAGACACATCCTTTGCTCGGAAGTTAAAATTCCATTGTCCGAGTATTTTTAACTCATTATCTTTGTGGGAGAGATATTTTTTAAGTAAGATTTCAGACTCTGTTTTTCATTTAGGGAAGAATTTGTTAAAAATAAGTCGTCGGTGTTAACAGTTCCTATGCTTATCGAAGCAGGGGATAAACCCCTTCTGGAGTGCCCTCCAGATGTTTCGATTCCCTCTAGTTTACCTTTTCCTTTGGCACAAAGTGAAGTGTTGATTTCTTCCCCTACTGTCAGAGAGAACGCCAGCCAACCTGACCTTTCTGCTATTGGCAATGATTCTCATATTCTCTCGGGCTATAGTGAATCACCTACCAGTGATTAGGTTTTGGATAGGACTTTGATTGAATCAATTTACCCTTTAGTTAAGTCTATTGTTCCCATCCATTTCGTGACTTATAGGGGAAATATTCCACTAAATTGTTCGGCAGAGAAGGGTTTAAGGGATTCTAATATTTCATCTACTTCTCCTTCCTGTTTTGAACCTGCATGGTCTCGTGGTTTAGGTTATGATATTTCTCCTCTTAAAACGATAAGTGGTCGATGTTTGGCAGGAGCCGGTATTAACGCTTCTGAAACTTCTACTTCTTCTTCTCAACAAAGGGTGCTTAGAGGCATTAAAGCCCAAGCCAGGGTTAAACCATGATACTGCTCTCCTCTAATATTAGAGGGGTTGGAGGGCCCCTTAAAATGGCCTCCTTTCGTAGATTATTTAGTAAGACCTCTATGAATATTATTTTTCTTCGAGAAACGTTGGTTTCAACCGATGAAGCAAGATCTTTCATGAACACTCTTAGACTTGATTGGTGTGTCTGTGCGGCCAATGAAGTTGGTACTTTTGGAGGACTTTTGGTATCTTGGGATCCATCCTTTTTCGACCTGGTGCCTTACTTATGTATTGGTGACATCTTTTTGTCAGTTTTTTCAAAAGTGGACAAGAGGAAGCTTTCTTTTCTTAATCTGTATGGACCGTGTCAGGATCATAGAATTTTCTGGGAAGCATTAGAGGATGTTGGTATTCTAAACATCAATGATTTAATTTTAGTAGGTGATTTAAACTTAACTACTTCCTCTAATGAGTTATGGGGTTTATCAGCTCAAGTGGACTCTTTAGCTGGCTTCTTCAAAACTTTGTTTTAGAAGAATGGTCTTGTAGATGTAGCTCCGCCAAAAAAAGTGGCGACTTGGAAAAATGGTAGATCTAGTGTTGAGCGTATATTGAAGAGACTTCATCGTTTTTTAGTTGTTGATTCTCTCTTATCATCATTCAATTTTAATAGAATTTATAATAAATGAATTAATTAAGGTTTAAAAAATATTGAAATTGCAATTATTTTTTGGAAAATAAGTACATTCATTTTATTCTTCAAAAATGTTATATAAAATTAATTTTTTTCTCCTCCTTTTGTGTGATTGGAAAATTTTGTATTTTTGTTTCTAATATTATTTTAGATAACCTTTTTCGATTTCTATTTTTTTCTCTTTTAAAATTAAATTTCCCCTTTTAAAAGTAGGTTCTCAATTCTAAGCTAAAACTATTATATTTAGTTTAAATGCTTACATCTCATTCTCTTATTACAATGTTACCTTTATTCTTAACAATCCTTTCAAATTGAATCATTACATAGTTTCTTTTTTTAACGTTCACCGTGACATATATTAATTAATGTTTTAAAAATAAAACTATATAAAAAAATATAATTTTAGATATGTCATAATATATTCATTAGTGTTTTAAAAATAAAACTATATAAAAAAATATAGTTTTAGATATGTCATAATTTAAGTTTATACCATAAAATTGAAGTTTTATTTTTTAATCTTTTAAATGACTATGAATTCTATTCTGATCATAAACTTTTAACTCTAACTCTAAACTTTTCTATGAATAAGAGCATCATTGAAGAGAATTTTGATAATAAAAAACAATTATTTTTTGACAAAAGTAAAGTTGACGTTTCCTTAAAGTATTTAAATAATAAATTCCATCTTCTAACTTATAAGGACAACATTGAGGAACTCTATTAGAGTTTTACAACTGCCCTTTCCACTTATATTAACAAGTTCTCCCTATAAAAATAATAATAGAACAACCGTTTTTAGAAAAGTCATTAAGGATGCTTGTAATGAGTCCTTAAAACTCGATAAGATAAATATGTTCAAATCCATAATTAAAAGGAAAAAAAGGTACTATATCAATAAAAGGAAAGAGAATCTTTCACAAGTATCTAAGATGGATCTTAAGAAGTTCTGGAGCTAAATTATAAACTACAATACTAAAAAAAATAATATTATTCCCTTAAGGGACTGGAATTCCTACCTTAAAAGTATTTACGAATTCCCTCATGCCGTGGACACCATTCCTATTGTCCCTACATAGGATGCAATTTTTTCTTTAGCTGACATAGAGTTATGGGTTAAGTGACTTGCAAATGGAAAAGCTAAGGACATTGAAGACTACCAAGCTCAAATTTTTAAAATTGGAGGGTCTATCCTTATCCCTCACATACACAAGCTCCTCAATTTAACAGTCAAGAAAGGATTCTCTAAAACCTGGATGCAAAGCCTCAATGTTCCTATTTTTAAAAATGGGGATAGAAACATTCCCTCTAATTATAGGACCATTATGATTAGCTCGATTTTAGACAAGCTTTATGAAATTATTTTCGAAAAGAAGATTAGCCTCCAGCTAGAAAGTCATGGTAAAAGAGATAAAGGCCATGAAAAATTTAGGAGATATCATTCAAATGTGTTCCATCTTGTTACATTTAGGATCATTACAGAGGAGTTTCGCAATACTAAAAGCAATATTTTTTGTTTTTTTGTTGAATTTAGAAAATATTTTGACATGTTTCCTAGGAAAAACCTTTGGAATAGTTTGGAAGAGACAAAAGTGCCTCTCGAGTTGAGGGATGCTACAATAAGGATGTATGAGAACATTAATTCTAAGTTCAAAAACACTAAGGGTTGGTCGAAAGGGATTAACTACAATATTGGATTCAAACAAGGCTGTCCCTTTTCCCCTACCCTTTTTGACATATACATTGCTAGGTTAGAAGATTGTTTGGAAAAAGAAGGTTTCGTCGGCCCTACTCTCACTGGTATAGTCATGAATATTCTTCTTTATGATGATGATATCGTTATTATGGTAAGGAGTCCCCGTGATCTTGAAAAGAAACTAAGAATCCTCAAGGTTTTTTTCTCCAACATGGGTAGGACTGTTAATACTGATAATATTAAGGTCGTGATTATTAAATCCAATAAAATCACTTATGATACCTTCGTATATGAAAAAAAAAAATTGGAGGAAGTAACTTCATACAAATTTCTTGGAATTGATATTCACCACAAGCTCTATTGGAATTGTAACATTGAGAAAAGGATTATTGGGGGAGTTAAAGCTTATTATGGCCTTGAAAACAATTGTAATTCAATCGATCTTCGCATTTGGGATAAGAAAATTATCATTTTTGAGACTCTCGTGACACCTTTTATTCTTTATAGATGTGAAGTATGGGGTTGTAGTATTTCTCGTAAATCCTAGAGAAAGAGAGAAAATACAAAAGAATTTTCTAACCTATATTCTCAAAATTAAAGGAAATACGCTCTATCTCATCCTCCTCTTAGAAAAAAGTCTCTCCCCCAATGAGAGCATGGTTATGACTAGATACCTAATGTATAAGAACAAGTTAAATGACATGGAAGACGAGAGACTTCCATAAATTGCTTCAAAATCGATTCGTAACCACCATCGACTCAACTGAGGATGGGATAAATATACCCAGTCTTCGATAAACTATTGGGAATCATGGAAGACACCATTTTGCATAATAAAGATACTATTAAAAATATCATGAAACATAAATTTAAGGAGAAAATGTGGTGTGATAAAGAGTTAGAGAAAAAAATGAAAGATAAGGTTTTATAAGGATGTAATAAACCCTAATCTAGAAGATCAAAACTATCTATATGTTTTGATGAGTGTAAAGAAAAAAAATGAGAATTGTTAAGATAATAACAAATGATCACTAGTTTGTGAAACTGGGCATTGGCCAATTCCTAAAGCACCATGGGATGAAAGAGTGTGTCACCTTTGAAGATGAAAAATACTTTCTCTTAGATTTCTCAGATTAGATCTCATTTTCAAAATATTTGTCACACCACCAACCTTTCTAGCCTCTTAACTCAAAAAAACTATGGCGATCATGGAAAGCTTCTCTTAATGTTTTTTGAGCATAACAAAATTCTAAATAATAGCATGTAATCACTTACCCTCTTAAGGTCTGCTAGACCAATTCGGTCATAGTGGACGTTAATCATCATCATCATCATCATCATCACATCATCATATTATATATATTATTTGTTGACAATTTTCAAAATTATTTTTTAAATATTAACTTTTTGCCCTTCCCTCGCCGCAGACCCATCATTTTTTTTTTTCTCTTTTTCATGGCATCTACATGAGGAGTTTGGATCCTTTCTTTGAACTTGCGGTTTATCAGTTGTTTTCTTATTCTTTTGAAGCCACCATTTCCTTGGCTTTTGTTCCATGCTGCGATGTCTTTCACAATTTTTTTTCTGAGGGGAGTTTTTGATATTGGCTTTTGTTTTGAGCAGATCAGGCTCTCTTTTCTGGAAGTGCTAGTTTTTATTATAGAGGTAGTGGTTCATCTTATGATGGTGCGGTCCTCCTAGTGATGTATATCACGCCTCATATCTCTTGTTTGGATCAATCTGTGTTCTTCTTGCCTGGATCTAGTTTCTTATCGGTGGTGGTGTTGCTTCTGGTGCCCGCGTCCTCTTTTCTCTTGACTGCCTAAGATCTTCCTTTGTTCTGTCAGATTTTTTTTTTCTAAGAGTCTTCCTCTATATTTCCTGTATGCATTTGTGGTGCCTCCATCCGACCTCCCTCTATAGTTTCAGGGTCGCTGTCAAGGTTTGATGCACACCAAGGGCTTCATATTACTAGTTTCAAAGCTTGAGTGTCGTGTTTCACACTATTATTTTCTAGGTTTTGGAGGTTTTTTACCCTCTGTTATTCCGAAGAGGATTATATGCCACCCAAACCTAGTTCGTCCCTCATTTGGGTTATCGTTGGAGGTTTTCTTGTTTTCGTGCTCTCGACAAGGGTCTCTGGGGATTTTCTTTCTGCAATTTTTTTTTCTCGTGGTAGTTCAACTTCATGGGTGTGCGGATCTGTCTTAGGGTATTGGTTCTTGTTTTTTCCACTTTTTTTCTCTCCTGGCTTGTGGTTCCTCTTTCGGGTCACTTCGATTTGTTCAGGGTTTGATGTATTCTTAGATCTGACTCGTTTTGGTGGTTGTCGATGATTTTTTCCTCCTATATGGTGGGGGGTTTTCCAAAGCATTGAGGTCTTATATTTAGGCATGCAATGTTGGAGGGTGGAACTTTGAGGTCCTTTGAGTGGGCTGCAACTTCTGGTCTTCTCTATTGATGGTGTTTCTAGTCGAGGTCTTCATCAATTTTGTTGCTATTTGGTTCTGCAAATGTGCGTGTTTTCATACCACTCTAACCTAGTCCATCCAAACACTATAGTTTTGTTGGGTTTTATTTCCCGTGTTTTTCTGTGGCAGGATTTCTTGAACCTGGTATTTCTTGCTTATTTGGGATTTTTTTCGCAGCTCCTGTTTTTATATTTTTTCTTTGTGCTTTAACAATGAGTTTTTTTTTCCCTTTGGAATTTTTTTCGGATCTCTTTACCCATGCTTGGGGCGTGCTTAAGACACCTAAAGAATGTAATTTGGTTCTCTTCGGATGAATACAATTAAGTTTTTTTCTGTGGAAAAAAAACATTTAATTCTAAAAATAAATAAATAAAAACTATTAACATACGTATAACTTAATCTAAATAAAGAGTTAATTTGTCATATTGAAAGTGAATTTAAAAACCGATTAAATATTTAATATTAATATACTTAATCAATTGTGTGGCTAAATAAATAGAAAATTATCATATCAATAAATATAGAATATTAATATAAGGTTAAGTAAATATATAATTATTTTAATTAAAGACAATACATAAAACTAGGGTAGATCCATCTTAAATCTAGACCTATCCAGTCACTAAAAAATCAAATTTTTTAATATGTAAATTTTAATTATATAATACTATTTTTCATACCCTTATTCAAATACCCAATTCTATACTTCTTTTCCCATACATACCCTTATTCAAATACCCAATTCTATGCTTCTTTTCCCATACATAAATTCATATATAGAACATTCCAAAGGGTATTTTTATGCATTCATGTCTAGAACATTCTAAAGGGTATTTTTATGCTTTCAATAAAGAGATTCATATCTGGAACACTGTAAAGGGTATTTCTATGATTTAACATGATCAGGGTATTTTTAAGTTTTCAATAAAGAGAAATTCCTATCTAGCACATTCTAAAGGATATTTCTATGATTTAATATCATCCGTATAAAGTAAAATCCCATCTACGAAGAAACATGCCCATCATTCAAGAACCGAAACAAAGAAACGGTGTCTCATCGCAGAACATATGCATACAGTATCCTTGATGGCACTATCGAATCGGGTCCGATCGAATTCTCATTTTCAAATATCTAATTTTGCCTTTTTTTCGAATCGGGTCCAATCGAATTCTCATTTTCAAATATCTAATTTTCCCCTTTTTTTTATCCCTTCCAGAAATGGATCGTTCCCTATTTTATATAGATCATGAGGGAAACTTTAATGTATTTTTACGTTCCCGCTTTTATATAGAACCCTTGGGAAATTTTAATGTATTTTTACGGCTGGCTTGATAAAAATAAAATCTGATAGAATCCATTAAGGACGCCGGCGAAAAGGTAAATTGGATGCTTAATATATACTTTCCAGATACTTATATGCTTAATCTATTTTGCCCTTTGTTTTTCGTTGCAGATACTTTCCATGATCCTCGTTCCTTCCTTCTGCTGGTATTGTTGTTAGCACTATAACTACTTCCACTGGGCTACCAAGTCTGTCATATGGTAATATTAAACATGTGACTGGTGCATACAGGCAACCCGTTATAAGAATTTTACAAGAGAGTAAGAAATAGTGTAACAAGAAAAGCATGCATTCATTCATATAAGCGGATATTAGATAGTTGGAAAAATCAACACTTCATAGATATTTTTTAATCAAAACAACACACTTTTAAAGAATCTCAAAGTGTAAACCAAAACAATGCATGTTTGAGTGAGGATCTCAATGTTCTGATCCAAAACTTTTTCTTTCCAAAAACAAAGAGGTCAAGAGAGTCAAAAAAAACCAAAGAGAAGACAAAATACCCGCGGCAATAAACCCTGAAGTTGCCACCACCCCAAAATCTGACGATAACCATCACCACGCACTCGCAGTTGAGCCCTCGAAAACCAAACAACGTTGTCCTGGAAGAAGCAGAACTAAACGGTGAATCACCAGTGGTCGGCCGACGACCCACTAGATGTTACATCTTGAGCAACATAGGGTAACAGTCAGCCCCCGAACAGGAGAGAACTGCTGCAGGGCCACAATCCACCGTAGCTCTCACTCACCCTTGTAGTGTCTCTCGCCCTTCTCCCTGTTTTCAGGATGCGACGCCGCAGAGCCCTAATTGAGACATCTTACAATGGAGTATCTTAAGACATTAAATAGACTTCATTTAACTCAACATTTAGGTCTTTACATTGAATAAATACCTACATATCCATATACCTACATTTAGGTCTTTAGGTGTAGCTAAGGCATGTGTAATCCCCCGAACTAGTAAACAAAAAAAAATTAAATAAAAAATAAATTGAGTATATCTAATAGTATTTTTTTGAATAAAAGTTAGAGAATAATATATATATATATACCATTTAACCACTTCTACATAAAATTATCAAATAAATATTTAATATTTAAGAAATATATTTTATACTCAATAAAACATAATTGAATATAAGATAATTTAAAAGCAAATCTAAACAATAATATTTAAACAATATTTTATACTCAATCAAAAATAATTAAGTATAAAATAATTAAAATATATATAAAGATCAAAAAGTATCTTGTAACATTTTCACTCTCTACAAATTTATTTGAACATTTTTAAAAACAATTTTAAAATGTAAACATCTAATAATCCATTAATGATAGAAAAATCTATCCTAAAATAGTCGTTGGAGCCTCTGCTAAACGTCCATGTCCTTTTATGCCTTCCAATATTTCAAAGCTATTCTTATTTGTATTTCTTTATGACCATTCTCATTATGAACATTTAGAATGGCCAGAAGGGGGCAGTAATGAAGTTTTGAAATATCACATAAGCATAAGCATAGTAAATCAAGTTTTTAGTGTTAGGAAAAATAAAAAAAAATTGTTTGAAATGAAAGATTGTTTTTGTTTTTAATAGTATCTATGTTATACTAGATTGTAATATATATATATATATATAGTTAAATTTCAGCCAAATGTAGTAGATATCTCTGTTTCCAACCAAATAACAACTTTTGACCTTTTAAATGACCATGTGCGTCACTCTGATCATAAACCTTTAATCTTAAATCTAAAATTTTCCATGCATAGGAGCACCATTGAAGAGAATTATGATAATCAAAGAAATTTGTGATTTGACAAAAGTAAAGTTGACATTTTCTTAAAGGATTTAAATAGTAAATTAAACCTCTTAACTTAGACAACATTGAAGAAATCTATCATAAATTTACAACTAACCTTTCCACTTCTATTAACAAGTTCTCTTTCGAGGTGTCCCATAAAAAGAATAATAGAACAACCAACCCTTGGTATGATAAAGAATGTAAAATTGCTAGGAAGGCCATTAGGGATGCCTCTAATGAGTCCTTAAAACTCGATAAGATCAATACATACAAAGCCCTAATTAAAAGGAAAAAAAGATACTATATCAATAAAAGGCAAGAGCAACTTTCACAACTATACAAGTTGGATCCTAAGAAGTTTTGGAGACAAATTCTAAAACGCAATACTAAAGAAAATAATAGGATTCCATTAACAGACTGGAATTCCTACCTTAAAAGTCTTTACGAGTTCCCTAATGCCATGGACACCATTCCTATTGTCCCTACAAAGGAATAAGTTTTTTCTTTAGATGACATAGATTTCGGGGTTAAGCGGCTCACAAATGGGAAAGTTGAGGACATTGAAGGCTACCAAGCTGCAATTTTTAAAATAAGAGGGCCAATTCTTATCCCTCACATACATAGGCTCTTCAATTCAATAGTCAAGAAGGGCTTCCCTAAACCCTGGATGCAAAGCCTTATTGTTCCTATTTTTAAAAATGGGGATAAAAACATTCCCTCTAATTATAGGACCATTATGATTAGCCCGATTTTAGCGAATCTTTATGGAATTATTTTGGAAAAGAAGATTAGCATTTGTCTAGAAAATCACGATAAAATAGCTAAAGGCCAAGCCAGGTTTAGTAGATATCATTCAGTTGTCGACCATCTTGTTACCTTTAGGATCATTGTAGAGGAGTTCTGCAATACTAAAACCAATATCTTTTGTTGTTTTGTTGACTTTAGAAAAGATTTTGACATGGTTCCTAGGAAAAACCTTTGGAGTAGGTTGGAAGAGATAAAAGTGCCTCTCGAGTTGAGGGTTGTTGCAATAAGGATGTATGAAAACGTTATTTCTAAGTTTAAAAGTAGTGAGGGCTGGTCAAAGGAGATTAACTGCAATATCAGAGTCAAATAAGGTTGTCCCTTGTCCCCTACCCTTTTTGGCATATACATTGATAAGTTAGAAGAATTCTTAGAAAGAGAAGGTTGTGTCGGCCCTACTCTCACCGGTATAGTCGCCAATCTTCTTCTTTATGGCGATGATATCGTTCTTATGGAAAGGAGTCCCCATGATCTTGAAAACCAACTAAGAATCCTCAAGGAGTTTTGCTCCAATATGGGTATGACTGTTAATACTGATAAGACTAAGGTCATGATTATTAAATCCAATAAGATCCCTTATGATACCTTTGTATATGACAACAACAACTTGGAGTAAGTGACTTCATACAAATATCTTGGAATTGATATTCACCACAACCTCAATTGGAATTATAGCATTGAGAAAATGATTATTTTGGGATGGAAAGCTTATTATGGTCTTGAAAACAATTTTAAATCAGCTGATCTTTGGAGCTGGGATAAGAAGAAACTCTTCTTTCACACTCTTGTTACACGTGTTATTCTTTATGGATGTGAAGTCTGGGGCTGTAGTATCTCTCATGAATCTTGGAGAAAGATAGAGCAAATACAAAAGATTTGTATAACCTATAATCTCAAAATTAAAGGAAATACACCCTATCCCATCCTCCTTATAGAGACAAGCCTCTCCCCCATTGAGAGCATGGCTATGACTAGATACCTAAGGTATAAGAACAAGTTAAACAACATGGAAGACAAGAGGCTACCTAAAATTATTTCAAAATCAAGTCATAACCACCATCGACTCAAGCGAGGATGGCATAAAGACATTCGTTCATGGATAAACTATTGGGGAATCATGGAAGAAACCATTTTGCAGAATAAAGATACTATTAAAAAAAACGTCAAATCAAAATTTAAGGAGAAAATGTGGTGTGATAAAGAGTTAGAGGAAAAAAGAAAATTAAGGTATTATAAAGATGTAATCAACCCTAATCTAGAAGATCAAGATTATCTATCTGTTTTTCCAAGTGTAAAGAAAAAAAAAAAAGCATTCCTAAGATAAGAACAAACTCTCATGAGCTCCATAGTGAAACTCGGGGTTGGTCAATTCCTAAAACGCTATGGGATGAAAGAGTGTGTCACCTTTGTGACACTAAGAAGGTTCAAGATGAAAAGCACTTTCTCTTAGATTGTCCAGCCTATACCCATATTAGATCTGATTTTCAAAATATTGATCACACTACCAACCTTCCTAACCTCTTAACTCACCAAAAGTATGGTGATCTTGGAAAGCTCCTTTTAATGCTTTTCGAACACAGAAACAAAATTATAAAGAATCACAAGTAATCACTTACCCTCTTAAGGTCCGATAGACCAATTAGGTCTTAGTGGACATTAATCATCATCATCATCATATTTCCTTAATTATTTGTTAAATGGTTAGTTTGTATTATTTTTTAATATAAATTTGATAAATAATTAGGTTTAGAATTATTACAATAATATATTTGTTAAAACTTTGATATATCATTTGTGAAAACTAAACTTAGGCTGAGAAAATAATAAATTTCTCTCTGAACACCCCAACTAAGCCCAATTGAATATATATATATATATATAGATAGATATATATACAAAAAAAAAATCAATTTTAATTTATACAATTTGAAAGAATAATTCTATTTCAATTTTAAGTACTATTATTAATTTAATCCAAATTAAAATAAATTATATTTTTACTTTAAATTTTCTAAAAAGAAAGATAAAAAAAATGTTCACCCATAAAATTAGACAAATAGTATATATATATTTTTTATTGATAATAAAGTTAATATAATTTCTATTTTAAAAACTTCACTCAAATTTTAAAACAAATTTGAATAAAGGTTCTTTATATTAGTAAATATAAATATGTTCACCTTACATCAACTTCATCAAAGATCTCGCTGCAGACCTGCCTCCATTTTCTAAAAAAAAAACTTCAAAAAAAAGTTAAGTTTGAGCAAACGACAATGAAATAGTTGTATTTTGGGATTGTTCTCCAAGATCTTTAGAGACTCAGAAAACAAAAAATAATAGATTTTAGAGACTCAGAAAACAAAAAATGACAAATTTGGTTAAATAAGATTGAAGGAGAATCTATCTAATGAAGAAAGAGTCCCTCATTTTCATCTATCTAATGAAGAAAGAGAATCTACTTCCATATTTAACTCTCTATATACCTGAGTGAAGTGGGTTTCTTTAAAAGAAATTTTATGTCTATCCATCTCATCAAATACACTATCTGAAACTTGCCTCTATCCTTTGGAGGCAAGTTTTAGAATTCAATTTAACATAATTAAAAATAATTAAGTATAAACAATTATACATTTTACTTAGAAAATTTTATACATTTATTTGAATATTTTTATAAATAACTTTCAAATATAAACAATTAGTGATATTATGGCGACTTGTTTATAGATATATATCCCAAAATATTTTACACTTGAAGTGTCCAATAGAAATTAATGTCCATAGATGTGATGTCTATTTTTTTACTCATTAAGACTACTAATTAAGAGAGTAAGAAAGGAAATTAATTAAGTTTTGAAATATATAAATTTTTATAAATAAATTATAGTAAATAATTTATTAAAATAGAAATTAATGTCCATAGATGTGATGTCTATTTTTTTACTCATTAAGACTACTAATTAAGAGAGTAAGAAAGAAAATTAATTAAGTTTTGAAATATATAAATTTTTATAAATAAATTATAGTAAATAATTTATTAAAAAAAAAGCTTGAAAAATTAAATTCATATGTATTTCAATTACCAAAATACAATTAAATTCATGAATAATCATAATGTATCTTTTTAGATATTTTCAAATAAAAAAAAGGAGATTGAACATTCATAACTTAACATATTTTTTAAATAATTTTTTTAATTGTTTATATTTAAAAAATAATAATCTTTAATTTTCATGTATTGGGATTTGCCTTTTGTATTTAATACAATTTTCCACTTCTTGATAGCTTTATAGCTTTTCAACCACTTAGATACTTTAAAATCTATTCAATCAACCTTAATTTCTTTAATAATCTTGTAATAATCAAACAAACACATAAGAGAGGAGTTTTACATAAATAACAACCGATAATGAATATGAAATCTTTCACTAAAAGGTGATTAGAAAAATTGGTTAAAAAATTAGTAACTAATTATGAATTTTTTATAACTAATGTTGCTGTTTATTATTATTATTATTATTATATATATATATGAAATTTTTTACCAAAAAGCTGATTAGAAAAATTGATTAAGAAATTAATAACTAATTGTCAAATTTTTATAACTAATGTTTATCGTAATTACTAAAGTCAAAATTAAATTGATGTGGTGGAAAATTGAAATAAAGTTATTAGAAAGAGACTTAACATTACCATCTCTATTCACTAATTACCAAATTTAATAATTAATAATAGTCAAAATTCAGCTGATGTGGTGGAAAGTTGAAATAAACTCATTAAAAAGAGACTTAACACTACCATCTCTATCTATTAATTATCAATTTTAATAACAAAAAATAGTCAAAATTGGGTTGTTGTAGTGGCAACAATTTTAATAACAAAAAATAGTCAAAATTGGGTTGTTGTAGTGGCAAGTTGAGATAAAGTGATTAGAAAGAGACTTAACACTACCATCATTTACTAATCACCCAATTTACTAATTAATAATATTTTTTATTATTTAAATTTCTAAAAATTGAATATTGATGAGTTATAAATATTTTCATTTTAGTTTAAAAAAATTATTTAATATCTTAAACATAAAAGTAATTTAATATTGGACAATGTATATATTTTATTTTAATTCAATATTTCAAAAGGCTGATATTCGAAGTTCTAAGTCTTATAATGTATATATTTTTAAGAACATTTTAGTGTGGAAATTGAGATGTATTTGAAAATCCATCTTAGTAAATTTTGCATATAAGAAATGGAGGGGTCATACACATGTGGAAATAGATAAGTATTTGGATATTCATCATGAATAATTATAAAAATAAATAAATACATAAATATTTTCTCATCTATTTCTTTAATTACTATTACTTAGTTTAGAATTTTCTTTCTTGATATTCTTTTATCAATATAATAATTGATAGTTTAGCAACAACAACATACTAATAGTATAATAATTAACAACAATATAATGATAACAACAATATAATGATAGCAAAAAATGCATAAGGTATTTACCTCAACCTCAAGTTCAACCTAAAGCTTAGTTGATTTATCCTCGACCCCAAAATTCCCAGTAATAATTGTGTCCCTGTTCAAGACAAACGGTTCACTAAAACTGCTTTCATCCTTTCTTCATCCTCTTTCTTCCTCCAAATTTAATTACCTTCCCAAAAACCAAAGGTCTTCTTCCCCAAGTTTTGCCCTCTCCCTTCTCCTCCTACCTCGAATCCCACTCCATCCTTCCATTTATCCAACCTCCTTATCCGACAATAATTCCTCCACCACCTTATCCCTCCCATTAATTACTTCAAGTACCAATTTTAATAATATTATAATAAAGACTCCCTAAACTTATTTTAATAATTAATTAAATTAACATCTATCATTCATGATAATTAATAGTTTAATTATCATGAATGATAAATATTAATTTAATTAATTAATAAAATAAATTTAGGGAGTTTTTATTATAATATTATTAAAATTGGTAGTTGAAGTAATTAATGGGAGGGATAAAGTGGTTGAGGAATTAATGGGGGATAAGGAAGATGGAGAAATGGAAGGAGGGAGTGGGATGGAAGGAGGGAGTGGGATTCGAGGGAGGAGGAGGAGGAGGGAGAGGGGAGAACTTGGGGAAGAGGACCTTTGGTTTTATGAGGCTCTGTAATTTGGGCATTACAAATGGTATCAGAGCTTGGTTTCAAAATTGAAACCTACGGCTTACCCATCCTCATAACTGAAAGATTATGCGAAGCCATGAAACTCTTTAATCACAACTTGTAAATAATCATAAATAACCCAGAAAAATAAAAATAAAAAATATAAGAGACTACCCAGAAGATTGAAATGGAGAGATAGCATGAAAATAACCATGAAATGTCTATGAGCATTTCATGAACTTGTCAATATGTCAAATCCAACACATGTTTAACTTGTTCACCTGCGAAATCCAACACCTATTTAACTTGTTCACCTGTACACTGAAATCCATGAAAAGAGATAACAAGATTATGAGTTATGAATTAGAGAAACGTAGACTAAAAAGAAAAAAAAACATTGAGGTTTTGCAATAAGAAATGTTATAGGGTTTTTAGAATACTAATGCAAGAATAATTAAAAATTTAAACACTTGTTATACAAAAAAATTTGCAAATCATTCAATTAAGAAGAGATATATAAACAGAAATAAATATACATATATATAAATAAGATATATATTCAAAATATATAGAAGTAATATATATATATATAGATAGATAGATAGATATATTGGGCCTCAAGTTAATCACTCAATAGCTATCAACCACAGTCCACAAGTTACAACACACAATCCCGACAAATAAGGCCAAGCACCAAGCTAAGGGAGGAGCCCACGAGGCACTATTTTTCTGCACTATGCAGCTAACACAAGTTAGCAGCTAACACAAATCAAGTGCACAAGAAAACTGAGACTGAGAGCGCTAAGCATCGATCCACAAGGAGAAGAAGCCAACGAGGGGGAGCTATTGGGTACATAGCCAATCTTTGAGTCTATGTCATTAAACAACGGGACCAAGAACCAAGCGTCCATCCTGAGAATCAAGGATAGCGCCCAAGAGAGAGAGAGCTCACAAGGGCCCAAAACACTGCACTACTCATCTGAGTCTATGCACTAAGTCTCTGAGTCTATGCGTCTAAGAATCAAACACCGAGCCAAGAACCAACAATACAACACAAGACAACCGAGACCATGCAATACAACACAAGCAAACGCCAAAGAATCACTAAGATGAATCAAATTAAGTGAACTATGATAGTAAACACAGGGCCAACCTTGTACCCAAATCAGAGCATTGTTATCACCATTTCATGTCCATTCTACCATATATCGAAACTAGAGAACGTAAAAAAATACCAGTTCCAAGCCATCGAAGGGTGGAGCCATGAGGGCCACAGTTGTGCACAACGCATCACAAGACAACGCACATGTCCAAGTTGGCACCCAAACCATTACTCTAAACCCATGATTCCACTCTTCTGTGTTTTGTACTCAAGCCAAGTTTCACAATCGCAGTAGCTATATAATTTCACTGGAAAAATTCTTCAAACGCACAAAAATTTGGCCGAAGACTTGTTTATTACTTCTTCTTCTATGGCATAATAACAATGGCGGGAAATGAAATTCCATTAAACTTTAATTATCAAGACCCTTAGAGGCACAGTCACAGTGTATGAGGGGATTCATGTCCTCCGTAATTCTCTTCACCCAAAAAAAAATCCCATTAGATTCCATCCCACGTCAACCCTTGCAAATCCTCAGAACAACTGATTTTTCTCAGAATGGAGGTTGGAAATTGAGGAGCTGATGCGAAATATGAAAGGAAGAGCTAATGTGGGATCCCAAGAAAGAAACCTCGACCCACAGTTGCAAAACAAACACGGTGAGGCTACACTCACTTCTCTTATATTAAACGAAGAAGGATTACATCCTTATATAGGAAAAGACTCTCGTGAGTCGGATACATGCAAAGCAAAAGACAACTAGACAACTGACTCTTAACAATGAACTGACTCTTCTAACTGGCACTTATAACCCGCGCTTATTACTGGTGCTAACAACTAGATAACATCTCCATTATTTCCAATTCTCCCCCTTAATGGATAATGGATTGACTTCGACACCTAACATCTCCCTAAACAGTTCAAACTTAATTTTTCCAAGAGGCTTAGTGAAAATATCAGCAGTATTTTCACTAGTATTACAATACACAAGATTTATTTCATTTGAC
>ML781078.1:496942-514343 GCA_009831015.1 Picea engelmannii
TCCCCCTATGAATAAAAATTCACTTATAAAGTAATAAACTCCAATACCCACCTCTCTTATAAAAATTAACCACTTAAAAAATCCACTTTAATAAACTTCACTTTCACTTTAATAAACCTCCACTTTAACATATATCCTCTTTTAATAAACTTCAAAAAAGATTCACTTTAACCAAATACCTTATCCACTCTTTCTTTATCCACCTCACGCTTCATAAAAAAAACAAAGTTCATGTAATAACAAACCTTATCCACTTCATAAAAAAAAAACACTCACGCAATTTTCAAACTCACGGTATTTTCAAAACTCTTCCTCTCAATTCACATTAGACTCATGGAATTAAACTCCGATTCAAACTCCATGCTCCATTTGCATGCATGCAAAATTACAATTTGCAAAAAAAATAATTAAACTCACCTTACGCAGCAAAGTTTCTCGCACCTCTCATTTACTTCGGCTGCGAGCTGTTCGCACCCCACGCACACTCCGTCTGCGAGCAGTTCGCACCCCCCATTCACTTCGCCTGCGGGAATTTTTCAAAAATTTTACGCGGAAAGGCCGAGTAGTATTCCCCCGCACCCTAGCAGAGGAGAGACCTGCGAACCTCTCGAATCTCCGCACCTCACTCCCGTGGCTCTGATACCAAGATAAAATATACCATGCAAAACAAACACGGTGAGGCTACGCTCACTTCTCTGATATTAAACGAAGACGGATTACATCCTTATATAGGAAAAGACTCTCGTGAGTCGGATACATGCAAAGCAAAAGACAACTAGACAACTGACTCTTAACAATGAACTGACTCTTCTAACTGGCGCTTATAACCCGCGCTTATTACTGGTGCTAACAACTAGATAACATCTCCATTATTTCCAAGTGAGGGCCACAGTTGTGCACAACGCATCACAAGACAACGCACATGTCCAAGTTGGCACCCAAACCATTACTCTAAACCCATGATGCCACTCTTCTGTGTTTTGTACTCAAGCCAAGTTTCACAATCGCAGTAGCTATATAATTTCACTGGAAAAATTCTTCAAACGCACAAAAATTTGGCCGAAGACTTGTTTATTACTTCTTCTTCTATGGCATAATAACAATGGAGGGAAATGAAAGTCCATTAAACTTTAATTATCAAGACCTTTAGAGGCACGGTCACAGTGTATGAGGGGATTCATGTCCTCCGTAATTCTCTTCACCCAAAAAAAAATCCCATTAGATTCCATCCCACGTCAACCCTTGCAAATCCTCAGAACAACCGATTTTTCTCAGAATGGAGGTTGGAAATTGAGGAGCTGATGCGAAATATGAAAGGAAGAGCTAATGTGGGATCCCAAGAGAGAAACCTCGACCCACAGTTGTAGAGTGGAAGAGGCAATGGGGGAAGGAACATTGTGGGTTGTGCAAGTGAATGTTTAGGGTTTAGGTACTCAGAGCAGTGGGTGGGGCACGTGGGCGTCATGAGAGGACCCACGATGCCCGAAAAATAATCCCTATCTTGGTCTCAAGCATTGTGGTTCTGATTTGAAACTTTTCCCTTGATTCTATGCTTATATATTAGGACTTTATATTTTATTATTTGAAAAAAATATTATTATTAATATTATTATTGAGACTGTAAATTTTCACTAAAATATAATTACATATACAATAGAACGAGCAGTCATATGTATTTGAATGATACATGCCATACTTGAGTGCAACAACATAGGAGAATAGTCTATATTAATTAATAAAGCATGCGTGTCAAGTGCCTGACAAGAATGTCTCGAAGGCATGCACACCAACTTTTGACGGTTATTTCAAAGATAATTCGGTGTAATAGTTTTTTTTGATACTTGTTAAGATGTTAAATGTAGGTTCTATAGTAATGAAAAATAACTAGAAATAGCTTCCCTTCTCTTAGATTAGATTTCAAGTACCTTTTTATTCTTTGGGAGAGGCAATATTGCAAGGTCATCGCAAGGACAAAAAAGTTATTAGCTCAATATTTAAAGAATCTTGTTATTTTCCATTCAAAGCATCTAGTGCTTGTTCTTACCGTAGGGCAACGGATTCCATTTAATCCTTATGTGCCTTTCTTTAGATTTATTACTATTTATCAATTTGTATGAACCCCAAATCAATCCTTGTATTTTTTTATTGTTACCATGCTTTTGGGACATACTTTACTCATCGATGTTTGATCAACTACCCGATTCTTTACAAAGAAATAATGTATAGCTAGGAATTTGAGATAGATATTCTTAGAATATTAATTTTAATATTAATATTAATATTATTATTATTATTTGATAATATTAATATTATTTGATAATATTAATATTATTTTGAAAATATTTTAATAATAATATTTTCTAAACTTTAAAAAAAATAATATCAATATATATCAATATTAATATTACTATGTTTTAAAGACAATTTAAATAATAATAATAATAATAATAATATAGACAATATTATTAATAAATTTTAAATATAATTTATTAGTTAAAAAATATTAATCATAATCTACCTATGTTTTAAAGACAATTTATTTAAATAATAATAATAATTATAATTATATAGACAATATTACTAGTAAGTTTTAAATATAATTTATTAGTTAGAAAATATTAATCATAATCTACCTTAAGTTAAGTGACCCATAACTTAATAATATCAAATAAGAGAGGGTTTAATTATTTATAGGGTGTGTAAAGATTTAAGGGTTAGAAGACGGGTTGTAATGCATGTTAAGGAAATACCCAGGGTAAGTGGTGGCATACCCCAGAATGTTATCCTAGTTAGTGAGGCAAGAGAGTTAGTAGTATACTTAGATGATGATACCAGGCTTAGATTCTTTAACCCTGAACTAAGCCACTTATCCTAAAGAGAGTAACATTTGTTTACAGACAAGTAAAAAAATAACTTATGCCTAACCCTATGTTTACAGGTATAAGTTGAGCGAATGTGAATTGCCTTAGATTCTTCAATGACACACATTTGGTTTGATGCAGATTCAATTATTCCATATGGTTAGGACTTAGGGAAATCAAGGCAGAGGGCCATCACCGTAAGCACCGCCAATGTCAGTGTTGCCACCACCATCGCCTGAATTAGCTCTCATTTTTCACTCTTTGGAGACTATTAATGAGGCATTGAAGGGGTGTTAATTAGAAGATGTTGAATTGGAGCCCCCACCATCTAGGTTGGGTAACCCTGAAGCATCGAGGGACTCAGAGGGAGGGCCTCCACTCGCGAACAACACCATAGAACTACCGAAGATCAAACTCCCAAAATTTGCTGGGGGTCATGCAACTGAATGTGAAGGGGCCTGGTTGGAAGGAAGGACACGATGTTTCACCTTAAGAGACTATGCTTCCACATCAAAGGAAAAAATGGCGATATTTTAGTTGAGGGACAATTCCTTGAACTGGTGGGGTAACCTGGAGAGAGAGTTTCACCTTACCTTAGACACCGTCTCATAGGAACTTTTTGAGGAAAGGTTCCAGAGGAAATATTTGTCGGCTTACTACGAGAAACAATAGGTGGGAGCATTTAATGCAATAGTTCATGGAAATAGGACGCTGGAAGAGTATGAGATCAGGCTCATGGAGTTGGTAAAATATGTCTCGTACATGGATATCGATCAAAGACATGCAAAATGTTTTGTGTATGGGTTAAACCCTAAGATAAGGGCCATGGTACGGATGTGGAAACCATCGTCAGTAACTGAAGCAATTGAAAATTAACGTTATGCAGAGGAAAACATGAGCTTAAATAGAGGTATGAGATCAACATTTCCACAACATCCTGGATTCGTGGGGAAGGCCCCTAGGACCTTATCCAAGGGAGGAATCTCTAGGCCACCTAATATTGGAATTAGAGTCGCACCTAGAACAATTGCTATAGGTATTTCCATGGCAGAGAGTGCAACATCCCACTCATCACCAACCACGCAGATAGGTGCATGAACTTCTCAAGGAGAAACAAGTAGGGGCAAGGGCTCTAGGAGAAGGAACTCATTTCAGATACCGTCATAGGGTAGTGTGAAGGTTCCATCTCGTGTTACTTGTTGGGGGTGTGGAGGACCCCATTACCAGCGTGGCTGCCTAGATTCACAAGTAGTATTTGATCCAGATTTTATGAGCAAAATGAAATGACTATAGATTATTAATAGATGATTAACACATAATAACAGAGATACAGTAAAATTGGTTTTCTATTCAATAAGGAAATAAGTTGAAACTCTAAAATGCAGCGGAAAACAAGCTTGCTAGAATGGTGGCAGCTTATCTCTGAGGAGAGATGTGACGACTGCGCTCATTCACAAGAACATGATTACAATGAGGCTCTAAAGGCCCTTTTTCAATAAACAAGAGTTTCAAAAACCCTAGAAATCCAAAAACCTAACCCTAGGATATGAAGTGCCAAAAGTCATATGGGCCCTGTTTGGGTAAGTCAGTACAACAACTTCTCAGGGTCGTAACTTTTGCATACGATCTTCGTTTTAGGCGTAGGATAGCCCGTTGGAAAGATCTATCTGAGGAATACAACAGTTGCTTAAAATTTTCATGATGATATTTTTTGATTGCATCATACCCCAAAAAACGTTGTTTAGGGCCTCAAAACGACTCTGAAAGTTCATGACCCGAAAAACTGCTAAAAATAGTAAATTACAAAAATTGTCAGAAATTTGTTTTGAGCCAGGTGGAAAAGGTGTGTGGCCACCGATATCCACCTGGATCAATCCTCCCTCCTTAGGAAGCAATGGTATCCATTTCATTGAGTTCCCCCATCAGATGAGAAAATTTCTGCTGAATTTGGCCCTGAGTGAGCCACTTGCCTTGGTGTAGGAGCTACCCTGCTTTGACGACTCAATAAAGATGTATCATTTGTTGTCGAGTGCCCTTGATATGTGTGTCCATAATATGATCACTGGATGTATATTGTATGCATTCAAGGTTGAGCTCTGTTGGTCTCAACTATTCTGCTACATTTGAGGTGTCCAATAATGGTGGGAAATAAGGCCAAAGGAGGTCCACGTTGAACGCTGGGTGCAGGCCAAGGAAAGGAGAAATATTGAGCTCAAAATTATTATCCCCCACAACCTTGGTTATGGTGTACGACCCATAACGGAGTGGGAAAATCTTCTGATGGGGTCCTGGAAGGCCTTCTTTCTGCAAGTGCAACCAAACTTTATCGCCCACCTGAAACTTATGTGGAACCTGATCTTTATCATGGCGTTGTTTTTACTTATCATTGGATTTATGTAGGATATCATGAACCTGTGGGGAGCTGGTCGAGGTGACCACAAGGGGAAGTGCAACATCTATGGGACCCAATGGCTGGAATCCAAACCCCACCGGAATGGGGCTGTGGTCGGTTGAGTTATCCAGGGCTCAGATATAGATATTGTGGACATAGGGAAAAATCTTATCCCATGTGAAAGGGTGCTTTGAATTATACATGCACAGGATATGCACAATCATTCAGTTTACGACCTCCAATTGGCGATATGTCTGGGGCTGGAAAGCCATGGATTTGGTGAGCTTAGTGTCCAACAGTGACCAGAGGCTCAACCAGAATACGCTGAGAAATCAATTGTCACAGTCTGAGACAATGGTTTGTGGGATCCCAAAATGTACCCTGACTCGTTTAAACAAGAGCTTGGTAGTGGCTTCTGTTGTGATGTTCTTGCAGGAAACCAGAATCGCCATCTTAGAAAAGCAATCGACAACAACAAAAGCATAGTCATTTCCCCATTTGGTGGATGGGAGTCCCAGCATGTATTCCATTGAGATGGATTCCCATGGCCTGTCAGGAGAAGGAAGAGGGGTGTAGAGTCCCTGTTTCTTAGTGGTCGGTTTGGAAATAGCACGGGCACTGCAAGACTTGATATACTTGTTAACCTCATGTCAAAGTTTCATCCAATAGAAATGTTTATGTAGCATAACCACTATATTTTCGATGTTGAAGTGTCCTTCCACTCGACTATAGTGGGCTTCCCAGATCAGCTTCACTCACTCGCTTGATGGAACACATATATGGCCCAAACGACACAACAAACCATCTTGAAGATGGAAAATATCAACAACTATGTTTTCACCCTACATTTGGCAGGTGGTGGCAAAGTCTGGGTCTGTCTCATAGAGTTGGGGCCATCCATAGGTCTCATGGACACAAGAATCTAGCACCATGGCAAGTTCTGTGACTGGAGGTCTACTGCGGCAATCAACGACATGGTTGGTTCTTCCTGTTTTATACTTGATGTTGAGGTGGAATTGTTGTAAGTATGTTAACCACTTTTGATGGAAATTATTCTGTAATTTTCCTTATGTATGCATGAACTGCAATGGCTTATGATCAGTGTGCATAACTGTCTCCCTCCAAAGAATGTAATGTCTCCACTAGTGGCAGGCTTACACAATGGTGTAAATTTCTTTGTCGTAAGTAGGGTACTTACGGACAACATCTGATAGTGTCTCACTATGATAGGCCACGGGGTAGCCGTGCTAAGTGAGAATGATGCCCAAAACATAGTCTGAAGCATCTGTCTCGATCTCAAAGGGATGTTGTTGGTCTAGTAGTGAAAGTATTGGGGCTGAGCACAAATGTTGCTTCAAATCATCGAACGCTTGTTGTTGGGACCGATGCCACACAAATATTTCCTTACCACAACCCCTAGTTATTCAGAAGAGGGCCCATGCAATATGGGAGACTCCCAACAAGAACCTACGGTATAAATTGGCAAGGCCCAAGAAGCTCTGAAGCTCAGTGAGTGTGGTTGGGGTTGGCTAGTCACAGATGATTTGGATCTTGGCTAGATCCACATGTACACCGTTTTGATCAACAATGTAGCCAAGGTAATGGACCCTGTCCATGCCAAAGGAGCATTTTTCCAAGTTGGCGAATAGCTTGTGCTGTCGCAGGGTGTACAATACCTGCTGAATATGCTGCAAGTGTTCTGCCGAAGACTTGTTCTAAATGAGAATGTCATTCAGATACACCACTACAAAATTATTGGTGAATTGTCACAAGGTATCGTCCATCATCCTCATGAAAGTGATTGGATCATTTGTCAAACCAAAGGGCATGACCAACCATTCAAAAATCCATTTCTTTGACTTGAAGGCGGTATTCCATACATCTGTCTGTTCTATCAGGACCTGGTGGTAGCCAGACTTCACATCAATCTTATTGAAGTATTTGGCCCCCGTGAGTTGATCAAGGAGGTCGTCAATTCAGGGAATTGGGTACCGATTTCTAACTGTGATTTTATTCAAGGCCTGGTAATCAATGCAGAGTCACCAGGTTCCATATTTCTTATGTACCAACATGATTGGGCTCCCGCAAGGTGATGAGCTGGGACAGATGTGCCCCTTGTGGAGAAGTTCTTGGATTTGTTGCTTGATCTCCTCATTCTCTAACATAGAGAGGCGATAGACTAGCCCATTGGGAAGCAGCGTGTCGGGGGTCATATCGATGGGGTGCTTGACCTAACAGTGCAGAGGTACCCTGGTAGGTGAGGAGAAGATATCTGAGTATTCTTTGACGACCTTATCTACTTTCTTCTACTGTGTGGAGAGGTCAGCCTAAGAGACCCTGGATGTGGCTATGATATTTCTATCATTCCGAGAGAGAATCACGAAGAAGACAAACTTCCCTGTCTGAGAGATGACCTTCCTTCATTGCTTGGCAAAGATCAAGGAAATAACACTAGGTGGGACTGCCTCAGGTATCCTGTACAAATTCCTGTTCAAATTAATAATAACACTACGAGGCCTATACCACATACAAAATGACGTTTCCATAAACAAGGTTGGCCCAAAATAACATTAAAAACTTTGAGAAGAGAAAAATCACACAATATGTCATCTTTGAAGGGGTTGATGTCGCACAACAGTCAACACTGTTGGATAACGTAGAGATCGATTCCTTGGCGGAGCCATCCAATGGTGTAGGGATGTGGGTGCGGCATTGTCGGCAGGGCCAACTGCTTGAAAACCTCTCTTAAGATGAGGTTCTTCTTAGTACCGTTATCAATGATGAAGTGCAATGGGTACCTTTTACCCACATTTATGAATGGAAGAGGCGCTCTTCTTCTTCTGGCTCGTCTAGTTCATCATGTTGGATCTTGGTGGTAGCAAAGGTGTCACTGGGTTCCTCATCAATGATCCAGATTCCCCTTTCTGGTTCTGACTCAAAGTCAGAACCTGCATCTGATTTAGAGGCCTTCACTTCGACCACCAACGACTGATTTGAGCAGCAGTCAACAATGTTATGCCAAGGGCTCTTATGGAAGTCACACCACTTCCTGGTATCTTTCTTTGTCTTTCTAGTGTCCCTATTTGCTTGCGGCTTAGACTGGTTGTCCTAATAGTTTCCACCTTTTCTATGTCCTTTGTTCTATGGGTTGGGGTCTCGCTTTCCCGTCTTTTATTGTGAGGGGTTCCCGAGCCGAAATTGTTGCATCTTTTTTTTGAGCTTCTACTCAATTTTGACGGTATATCGGTAGGTCGCACCCAAGGACGAGATGTATGGAAATTCCATTTCGGTCTGGATGTATCTATGCAGAGTACCATATTTTTCTCTGAATCTTTGATACTGAGCTTGGTGCGCAAGGTATGGAAGATATTTGTGAACTCTTGCACTGCTTGGTCTCTTTCTTGCCGTAGTGTGGTCCATTTGGTATACAAGTAGTCATAACTTCCAACAGGGTAGTATTGTTCCTTAATAACATCCCTGAAGGATTCCTAGGTGTTCGTGACTGTAAATAACAAGGATTCCTCTATTTTCTTTTCCTCACAGAATATTTCCCACCAATCTTTGACATGGGGAACATCTTTAAGGAGCGCAAAAGTAATCTTTTCTCTATTTGAAAAGTTATGGATAGAAAAGTACCCTTCTAGTAGATTCAACCACATGTCAACACCGTTTGCATCTATATGACCTTCAAATATAGGAATATCTAATTTTTTTTGTACCTTGAAGGGGGCGACACCTCCGCTCGAAGAAGATGCATCGCCTATTGGTAGTCGCCGAAGGATTTGTGCGAAACTATCCATCAACTCGTTCCCCTGCTGCGTGAGGGCTTCCTCAAGCAACATTTTGAAAGGATATGTTGTCCCATCATATTTATTTTCTCCTTCCATGCTAGGTCACTTGGGCATGTGAGAGATTTTTTCCTCAAGAAAAACAAGCTCGAGACCCAATTCTTTGTACTCTGACCTCGTTGGGGACATGCATTAAGACGACAAGGAGCAGACCACTCTGATACCACTAATCCAAATTTTATGAGAAAAAAAAAATGACTACAAATTATTAACAGATGCTTAACACATAATAACAGAGATGAGTAAAAGTGGTTTTCTATTCAATAAGAAAATAAGCTAAAACTGTAAAATGAAGCAGAAAACAAGCTTGCTGGAATGGTGGTGGCTTATCTCCGAGGAGAGATGTGACGGTTGTGCTCATTCACAAGAAGATGATTACAATGAGGCTCTGAAGGCCTTTCTATAATAAACAGGAGTTCCAAAAATCCTAGACATCCAAAAACCGAACCCTAGGAGATGAAGCGCCAAAAGTCATGTGGGCCCCATTTGGGTAAGTCAGAACATCAACTTCCTGGGGTCGTAACTTTTCCATACGATCTTCGTTTTAGGCGTACGATATCCCATTAGAGATATCTATCTAAGGACTACAACAGTTGCTAAAAATTTCATGATGAAATTTTTTATTGCAACATACCCAAAAAAATGTCATTTAGGGCCGCAAAACGACTCCAGAAGTTCAGGACCCGAAAAACTGCTAAAAATAGTAAATTACAAAAATTGTGAGAAAGTTGTTTTGATCCAGCTGGAAAAGGTAGGTGGCCATCGATATCCACCTAGGTCAAGATTTGTATATAGATAAGGAAATTCCCTGATGGGAAGAGTGAGTAGTAGCCACCAGAATTATTGAGAGGTTAATAATCGCCAAGAAGAACATCAGTCCATGGTGGTGGAGTCGTCAGGTATGCTAAATCATGTCAATGTTAAAATTTTATTTGATTATGGTGCTAGATATAGTTTCATCTTACCTTCTTCATTAGAAAAGTGTGGTTTGGAAACCTACGATCACAACAACTTTAAACAAGTCGAGATGGCTTCAAGGGAAAACAAGAGGCACGACCTAGCATTAATAATTGTCTAGTAGACCTCCGGTTGTGTACTACTAGGTTGAAGGTACACATCACTGCTTTGGGGATGTATGACTTAATGATTGGAATGGATTGTTTCGAATCCCATTGAGCTATGATTGTTCTGCGAAAAGGGTGCTTTGTGTTGACGATGAAGGAAGGTCAGTAGAGATCCATAGTGTATGGAGGAAGGTGTATCTATTATATTGACCATGAAGATTAAATGTTGCATGAGGCAAGGTTATCGACTATATGTAGTGGAAGCAGTCAATGAAAGGAAAGAAACCTCCTTGGATCAGTACCCAATATTGTCAGAGTTTAAGGATGTTTTTTCGAAAGAGTTTCCAAGGTTACCTCCTGAGAGGGATCTTGATTTTACAATTGATCTAAGACCTGCTGTAGAGCCAATTTCCAAGACTCCGTATAGGATGACATCATGAGAAATTTGTGAGTTGCAGATGTAGTTGAAAGAACTACTCGGCTTATGGATAATAAGGCCTAGTTTCTCACCTTGGGGTGCACCAATAATTTTTGTGAAGAATAAGGATGGTTCCTTACGACTGTGTATAGATTACAGGGATTTGAACCAAGCTACAATGAAAAATAGGTACCCAATGCCACAAATATATGATCTCTTTGATTAGATGAAAGGAGTAGGAGTGTTCTCAAAAATTGATTTGCAATCAGGGTATCACCAGTTAAGGATTAAGGAAAGCGATATTCCTAAAAATGCATTCTGAACTCGGTTTGGGCATTACGAGTTCGTTGTAGTACATTTCAGTTTGACCAATGCACCAATAATATTCATGACCCTCATAAATGGTGTATTTTGAATGTACTTAGACTTCTTTGTACATGTATTTATAGATGATATCCTCATCTATTCCAAGAATGAAAGAGAACACGAGGAACACTTGTGAGTCATGTTCATTCCTTAGAGAGAACAAATTGTATGGCAATTTGTCGAAGTGTTCTTTATTCCATAAATAAATTCACTATCTAGGTCACATAATTTATGGTGAAGGAATATCTATGGACCCAGAAAAGGTAAAGGCCATTATGGAATGGCCAATGCCAGAAAATGCTCATGAGGTAATATGCTTCATGGGGCTAGCGGGTTATTATCGAAGATTTGTTGAAGGATTCTCTAAAATAGAGAAACCCATCACCACTTCGCAGCACAAGGGGGTCATGTATGAATGGAAAAAAGAATGAGATAGAGCATTCATCGATCTTAAGAGGTTACTAACTAGCGCACCAATTCTACGAGTGTCAGATATGGAAAAATACTTCACAGTCTACACGGATGCCTCGATGCCAGGGTTGGGAGTCATGCTAATGTAGGATGGAGGAGTGATAGCATATGCATCAAGGAATTTGAAGAAAAATGAGGATCTTTACCCTACTCATGATTTAAAGTTGTCATCTATAATTCTAGCTATGAAACTTTGGAGGCATTATATAGTGGGGAGAAACTTTGAGCTCAAAACAAACCATGAATGTTTAAAACATCTCTTCACTCAAAGGGATCTCAATGCCAGGCAGAGACAATGGACTGAGTTTATGAGTGAGTATTATTTTGGAATTTTGTACATCAATGGAAAGGAAAATGTGGTCGCAGATGACTTGAGTAGGAGACCCCTTGTATTCTCCTTGGTGCCCTTAAAATTCAATCTTAGGGAGCATGTGTTTAGACAACTTCTTGGGGCTAGTTGGTATTTAAAGGTTACTTCAACCCTCAAGAGTGGAAGGCAGTTAGATCCAAAGTATGAAGGATATAGCCTGGAAGCAGATGGACTATTAAGATATCAAGTAAGGATGTACATTGCCGAAGGTGGCAATATTCGAAGCATCATACTCAAGGAAGCCTGTAGAGCACTTTATTGTGCGCATACGGGTGTGAAGAAAATGCACGCAAACATGAAGATGCTTTTCTTCTAGGTAGGAATGAACCGTGGTGTGGTCCATTTCATTGCCAAGTGCCTAGAGTGTCAACAAGTTAAATTTGACCACCACCACCCGGCAAGGCTCCTACAACTGCATGATGTCACTATGTCCAAATGGGAAGTCATTTCTATGGATTTTTTTGTGGGATTGCCGCTCATATCGCACATACAAAATTCCATTCTTGTGATAGTTGATAAGTTCATCAAGAGTGCTCATATTATTTTTTTTAGAGACACTTACGATGTCACCGATGTGGTATGCGTGTTTGTAAGTGAGACCATCCATTTTAAAGGGATACCCAAGAAGATCATTTCAGATAGGGACTCCAGATTCACTTCTAGGTTTGGGACAAGTTTGCAGTCAACGTTGGGGACTTAGTTGAACTTAAGAACAACTTATCATCTTGAAACATATGGGAAAAATGTGAGAGTAAATTAGGTTATGGAAGACATTCTTAGGATGTATGTTATGGATAATCAAACCCATTGGGAGAAGTACCTACCTTTGGTAGAGTTTGCCTACAATAACGGTTTTCATAGCTCCATTGGAATGCCACCCTACAAATATTTGTATGGAAGGCCATGCATAACACTATTGAGTTGGGAAAGGTTAGAATACTGAGTGACAGTTGGGCTAGAATTGATTCAAGAGATAGAGGAACGAGTGATTCAGATTAGGGAGAGACTAAAAGAACCACGAGATAAACAAAACATTTATGTTGATGCACATAGGACTGACCGAAGTTATAAAGTGGGAGATCAAGTTTTCATTCGTATCAGGCCTAATAAGAGCACCATTTGGTTCAGGAAGGGGAAAAATTTGTCGCCTCAATTTATAGGATTGCTCAAAATCCAAGAGAGAATTGGACTCGTTGCCGATCGTCTCATACTTCCACCCCACTTGCATAAAACTCATAATTTTTTTCATGTATCTGTTCTATGTCATTATGTTGTTGACGAATCTCATAAACTGAATTGGAAGGAATTGCAGGTATGAGATGTCATAACCCTCACGGTAGAACCATTACACATATTGGACCATAGAGTCCAACAACTCAGGAACCGTCTGGTCGACCAAGTTAAGTTCCAGTGGCACAAGTATAGCCTAGGATTTTCTACTTGGGAGGATGTCGAGGCCTTACGACGAGATCATCCCTCACTTTTTTGACCACCCCGAGAATATGTTTCTCGAAGGTTGGGTGTATGTAATGCCACCTTTTCACTTAGACAACTAGAATTACCTAAGGTGTAATCACTTTTATTTTCTATTCATTGTGAAACTATTAATGATACACTTGAACTTTTAAGACATATGAACCTATGTGAATGTCAATTATATGAATGTTTACCATTATTTGAATGATGATGGATATTATGAAATCTATTATGTGAATGTGAATTCTATGAATGTTTAACATTATTTGAATGATGATGGATATTATGCAATCTATTATGAGAATGTCAATTCTATGAATGTTTAACGTTATTTGAATTATGGGAATATTATGCGTTCTATTTCTAACTTGAAATTTTTTACATTTAAAGTTGTTGGTACGTGGGTACTGAATTCAGGTTATGGTTGAATGCATTTACATTATGATAATGCATATATATGTACGAGTTTACATTATGATAATGCATAGATCTGCAAGTCAATGGGATATGAAATAACCAAAAGATAATGATAATAAAAGTTGATGTCGTGAACACCGACCGAGAAAAAATATGGTAGGAATATTTGTATGTGAAATTATGTTGGTTTGAATGCGTTGCTATGATATATGGACCAGTGCAGATTTCTCAGGTGGTGAGACTGCCTAAAACTGAATATACGATGACAAAATTCCCAGCAACACAATGCCATTGTATGTTCCATGGTAGGGTATGGACCCTAGTCCTATTAGGAGGGGTGGATGCATTTCCCACCATGTATCCTCTGAAACCTGGAGTCATGGGAAGATGGTGTTAGCTCACACTCCCATAGAAGTGTGATGATGACTGTCAGTTTCCTGTTGGGGAAGCTTGGTCAAGAGAGTTGACAGTTCCGGTTACGGGTTCTATTTGGAGTTAGGTCAATATAGTTGATGCTTGAAGATAGTGCAACAGAGGAAGGATAGGGATGGAAGACGTAAGTAATTTAGGGAGGAAGGATGAATATAAACAATGGAGAGTGTGTGGGGATTTCTCCTTATAGTAGAATTTATTGTTTTTCCCTTTTCTTTTTGAAAATAAAATATGTATATATGTATATTTATAATTTCTTAACCGAACTACAATTATCTAAATGAACGTTGTTGTGATAAATTATTATAATTGAGGGATTTTGCGAACATTTTAATTGGTTAAACTATCTTTTATGAAATGAATGGTGTTGTTGATTGGATTGGGCACATACCAGAATTACTATAACTATATGCGTCCATAGAAATTATTTTCATTAGTACATGTGTGAGTGTTGTATGTTCTATCTACACATGAATTCCTTGCACATGTACACTAGTATGTATAAGTGTTTTTTTTGTTTACTAATGATGTTGTTTATTTGATGTGGATGTATGAACCATGTGTCATTTCCCTTGTATTGTAAATTACTCTAACTTCGGGACGAAGTTTCTTGAAGGGTGGATGTATGTAAGAGCCCTAATTAACTGTTTAATTATCACGAATGATAAATATTAATTTAATTAATTATTAAAATAAATTTAGGGAATCTATATTATAATATTATTAAAATTGTTAGTTGAAGTAATTAATGGGAGGGATAAGGTGGTTGAGGAATTAATGGGGGATAAGGTGGTTGGAGAAATGGAAGGAGGGAGTGGAATTCAAGGGAGGAAGATAATGGAGAGGGTAGAACTTGGGGAAGAGGACCTTTGGTTTTTGGGAAGGTAAGAAAATTTGGGGAAAGAAGGAGGAGGAAGAAAGGTTGAAAGGATTTTTAGTGAACAATTTGGCTCGAAGACTCTCACAGGAACACAATTGTTGGTGGGAATTTTGGGCTCGAGGGTTAGGAAACCACAAGGATTCCTGGAGCTAGAGAGTCGGAGAGGCTATTCCTAGTTGGCTGGGAGGTTAATACTCAGTTTGGGTAGGATCAACATCAACAACTAGGAAATGGCTAAATCAACTAGGCTTCAGGTTGAGCTTTAGGTTCAGGTAAATACCTTATGCATTTTTTGTTATCATTATATTGTTGTTATCATTATATTTCTTTTAATTATTAGATTGTTGTTAATTATTATGTTGTTAGTATGTTGTTGCTACTAAATTGTCAATTATTATGCTCGTAGAAGAATATCAAAAAATAAGATTCTAAACTAAGTAACAATAATTAAAGAAGTAGATTATAAAGTATTTATGTATTTATTTATTTTTATGGGGCTCTATAATTTGAGCCTTACATTTACTAAGTGGTGATTAGAAAAAATTGTTAAGAAAAATTTATAACTGATATTTATTATTGTAATTACTAAAGTCCAAATTGAGTTTCCCTTAGAGCTGTGAAGATATGACCATCTTGAAAGCTATAGGGTGAATGATTTCTTTAAGAGCTATAGGGGTATTACAACTTTGTTTGATGATACAAGTCTCATACTGGAATCAATTTATTTCCAGTGCCGAAGTGCTTCCCAAGATGCTAAGTTTCATCCAAATACTTATTATTGTAATTACTAAAGTCAAAATTGAGTTGATGTGGTGGAAAGTTGAAATAAAGTTATTAGAAAGAAATTTAACACCACCATCTCTATTTACTAAATACCAAATTTAATAATCAATAATAGTCAAAATTGAGCAAGATGTGGTGAAAAGTTGAAATAAAATCATTACAAGGAGACTTAACACTACCATCTCTATTTATTAATTATCAAATTTAATCATTGATAATAGTCAAAACTGGGTTCATGTGGTGGCATGTTGAGATAAAGTTATTAGAAAAAGACTTAACACTACCATCTCTTACCAAATTTAATAATTAATAATATATTTTATTATTTAAAATTTCTTATAAAATGAATATTGAAAAGTTATAAATATTTCCACTTTAGCCTAAAAAAATTATTTAATATCTTAAACATAAAAATAATTTAATAATATTTGACAATGTATATATTTATATCCGTTTTAATTCAATATTTCAAAAGGACGGCATTCGAAGTTCTAAGGCTGATAATATATATATATATAGAAAATTGGAGTGTGGAAATTGAGATGTATTTGAAAACCCATCCTATTGAGGGACCCACAAAGTAAATTT
Source organism: Picea engelmannii (assembly GCA_009831015.1). Classification (NCBI taxonomy): domain Eukaryota; kingdom Viridiplantae; phylum Streptophyta; class Pinopsida; order Pinales; family Pinaceae; genus Picea; species Picea engelmannii. The sequence goes on from ML781078.1 coordinate 513,309, forward strand.
TGCACATAATTTTTCCGAAAGGTCATACAGATGTGGAAATAGATAAGTATTTAAATATTCATTATGAAGACATTTTTTACTTAATGATAAATTTTCATGGATAATTTTTTTACTTAGTGATAAAATTTCATGGATAAAGTGTTTATTACGAAGCATTTTGATTATTACGTTTAATCCATCTTTTTATTTACCTCTTATAAAATATATTTTAATCATTTAACTTGATAAATATAATTTTTTTAAAATATCATTATATTATAAATATTAGTAAAATATAATTTATTATACAAAAATTTATGCTATTTTGATTATTACGAGTTTCCATGATTTTGAAAATCAGCTAAGAATTTTTAAGGAATTTTGCTCCAATATGGGTATGACTCTTAATACTAATAAGACTAAGGTCACGATTATTAAATCCAATAAGATCCCTTATGATATCTTTGTTTATGACAACAACAAATTGGAGGAAGTGACTTCATACAAATATCTTGGAATTGATATTCACCACAAGCTCAATTGGAATTATAGCATTGAGAAAAAGATTATTGGGGGATGGAAAGCTTATTATGGGCTTGAAAACAATTGTAAATCAATGGATCTTTAGAGTTGAGACAAGAAGAAACTCCTCCTTGAGACTCTTGTTACACCTGTTATTCTTTATGGATGTGAAGTTTGGGGTTGTAGTATCTCTCATGAATCATGGAGAAAGATAGAGAAAATACAAAAGAATTTTATAACCTATAATCTCAAAATTAAAGGAAATACACCCTATCCCATCCTCCTCTTAGAAACAAGCCTCTCCCCCATTGAGAGCATGGCTAACATAGTTAACAACTTAATGAGAACTCTCCGGAGTTCTCGTTTTTTGGGAGGTCCAATTTTTTACCTCGTTTTTAAAAATGGTGCTACCGGTAGCACCCCCTCTCCGTTTTTATAAGATTTTTGATATTTTTAATTTTTCGATCCCCAATGTTTCCACATTATTTTTTAAATGCTCATTTTTCATCTATTTTCAATTTATATATATATATA
>ML781078.1:557444-594223 GCA_009831015.1 Picea engelmannii
ATATATATATATATATATAATTCAAAAAACATGTTAGAAAAAAACAATTTTAATATATGCAATTTGAAAAGAATGAGTGTGTTTCAATTTTAAGGATTTTTATTAGTACAATCAACCACATAAGTAAAAGTGGTTGATATACATAGATATGTGTTGTTTTCCACTTTTCAAAATTAATGGGACTGATCTATCTATATCAACAACATTTATCATTGTTAGTGTTATGTTTATTTGAAAACTACAAAAATATTGTTATTTATAATAGATAAATAATCATTAGAAAGAATAATAACCATTTATAATAAATGGTTTTAAGGATGAATGTTTTATATGCGAATATGCAATAATCACTAAATCTTTATACATATAGATTTGTAGAATTGTTAATTAAGTGTTTATCTATACATCGATATAATAAATAAGATAGGAAAACTAGACATAATATAATATAAATAAGATATGAAAACTAGACACAATATAATATAAATAAGATATGAAAACTAGACACAATAATATTGGTGTAGTTTATTTGAAAACTAGACATAATAATATTTGTCTAGTTTATTTGAAAACTAGACATAATAATATTTGTTATTTATAATAGATAAATGGTCATTAAAAACTATAATAACCATTTACAATAAATGATTTTAACAATGAATGTTTTATATGGGAGTATGTAATAATCACTAAATATTTATATATATAATATATATATATATAGATCAGTGGAATTGTTAATTAAGTTTTTGGTTAATGCATTAACATAATAATTGAGTTACAATTTAAATTATTAGAAGTTAAATTTTCCATCATTTTCTTCTCTTTTTATTTTCATTCATTTTACAATGAATAATGATAAAGATAAATATGGAATTGATTAAAACAATAAAAATAAAACTAGAATGCTAAGGACCATATGACTAAGAGTTTGTCAATAGCATAGCATGAGACCGTCCTGTTAAATCGTTAAAATTCTCTTGAAACCAGCTCCATCTCCTCCCAACTAAACCAGTAACCATAAATACCTTTAAATTAGGGAATCCTTAACTAGTGGAAGCAAATCAATGAAAATAATTAAAACTAATAATTTAATAATTATCAAAACCAATTTGTAATAATAAAGCAAATCAATGAAAATAATTAAAACTAATAATTTAATAATTATCAAAACCAATTTGTAATAATACTATTTGATTTAATGATATTTGAATACTCATAATTATCAAATATTTAATACAACACGGTGAGAGCCAAAAATACAACACCGAGAGAGCCAAAAATTCAGAAACAGAAAAAACTAAAATCAACCACATGCGAGCATCAAATCATATCCCAAGTGTGGACCAATAATCAAATGGTTACAGTTGGAATGAAAAGCAATTATGATTATTTTAGAGCATAACAAGAGAGGCAATGACTTGTTTATTGTTTATTTCTCTCATTGCAGTGCAGATGAAGAAAGCTGAAAAAGTAATTGTCCCTGTTGTAGTCACAATGGCAAGTTCCCCAATGTAAAAGTTGAAATCCCTGAAAGATGAATGGATGCAAGGACTTGTAGAAAAAGATAGTGAAATGCATTTTACTTTAACTAACTTATCGTATAAATTGGAAAGAACATAGTGTTAAGGGGCATTTCGAACCTCAAGATCTCCATGGAGGAGCCCCACTCGCCATGGTTCGAAAGGAGCTCCAATGGGTCGTCCCAAGCACGGTGGGAATGCAACGGAGAATGGAAAGATCAAACCAATGGAAAATCGGTAGTTTCAAATACCAAAACCAACTCATGGACTTGCTCTCACAAGAAACCTCTCGCTGCCAAAACAAACAAAAATGACCAAAGACACCTTCTACCGATCCAGCCATTCCAGTCATCGTCACGTGAGCATGAGCGGGCCGATAACTCTCCTTCAAAGTAGGTTTTTCGTCACTGGGCTGAATGTGGGCATGAGCATGAGCGGGCCGACAACTCGCCTTCGAAGTAGGTTTTAACAGCCACGCAGACATTTAATAAAGTGTTTCCATTGCAGGCAAAGCGTGCAAATAAGAAGCATTCCATCTATCATGGACGATCGGCCAGTGCATACAGAGGAGCACACGGATAGAAAGAAATTACTAACTGTATCAAATTACTAATCGTAAAACTTGCTAATCGCACTCACTTGAGTTGCAAGGAGAATATCATATTAAATCAGAGCCCTTCGCTATGTATGACGACGAAAAATATTGTCTATTAAATAAATTCGGTTCGCACATTACAAATTCCTAATTAAAAGCCCAATTAATTGGTTAGTCTTCCATAGTTATATTCCTATCAAGTAATTAATTTAATCCAAATTAAAATAAACTATGTTTTTCATTTAAAATTTTGAAGAAGACAAAAAAATAAAATGTTCACCCATAAAATAGTTGGAAATAGTAATTACAAGTCGGTGACAATTGAGTTGTGGAATTGTCTGTCAGTCAGTCTTATTGTGTGCAAGTGAAAATTTACACGCTTACTCAAAGTCAGTCAGCCAACGGTGAAGTTATAAATGGAGTCGATCTCTATCTTCTTGAGTTCATATAAGTGGTTGAAGAGTCAGTCGTATTAATAGTAGTATTTAATGTTGAGTTCGTCTTAGCTTATGTAGGAAATCTCAGTCGGATTCCATATAATTCCAAGTCGTTTAGTTAGTTGATGATGCTGAAGAGATGGTGCAGAGATGATAAGAAGAGCATAAAAGAGAGGTAGAGAGAACAATCGAAAACCAACAACAGTTGAGGAGTTGAAGAAGTCTGAGCACAGGCTTTATATCTGTGAAGTCAATAGAATAAGCCATTGGAGCCAAAGCTCATCTTAGTATTGTATTATGTAATCACGTGCACTGCTCCAAGTTCATTAATATGAAGCATTTTGTGTATTGACAAGTTTCTGTATTATTTCTTAGTTTATGTGCTAAGCATAGCACTTTGTTATTCCACATTCATAAATCATTCCATTGAGTGTGGGTATTCACAACGTGCAACAAACTGAGCAGTTTGTGCACTACGCAGTGGTTTTGAGAACTCTGTCATGTAGCCTGTTTGGTGCACAGTATTTGAAATTGCGTTATGTAGAGTAGACTCTGTGCACTATTGATTCGAGATCTGGTATGAGAGAAGGTTGATAAAAAACAATTTGATCAAGAGCAGGTTCTATCAGAACAAGTTCAAGTGAAGAAACACTCTTGAAAATGAAATATGGCTTCTACCTCAAATCTGCAACCTCCCACCTTTACAGGAAAGAATTATGAGATGTGGTCCTTGACCATGAAGGCGTTGTTTTGAGGTTAAGATGTATGGGAAATAGTCAAGAATGGCTATGTGGAACTAGTATATCAAGCAACATATAAAGCCCTCACACAACATGAGAAGGATGTCTTGAAAGATCAAAGAAGGAAGGATGGAAATGCATTGTTTTACATACATCAAGCCATGCATGAGAGCATACTTCCAAGAGTTTCATTAGAAAAGAAAGCCATGGAAGCATGGGACATATTACAAACCTCTTATCAAGGTATGGACAAAGTAAAGATTGCAAAATTGCATATTCTCACAAGAGATTTTGAAACTGTCATTGAAAGATTCAAACATAATAGATTCATTCTACACCCATGTCATTGGCTTGATAAATTAGATTAAGTCTCATGGTCAAACCATAGAAGAAAGAAATTTTGTTGAGAAGGTACTTACGAGTCTTTCTCCTAAATTTGATACCCTTATTGTGACTCTAGAAGAAAGCAAAGACTTGAGTCAGTTCAGTCTAGATGAACTGCAAGCTTCCCCCATTAATCATGAACACATACTGAACAGATAAAGTATGCCATTAGAGAATACATTTTTCATGCCGTCATTATAAACCTTGGAAGAGGAAGGGGGAGAGATAACTCTAGAGGCAGAGGAAGAAGTTTTGTCAGAGATGGATGCAGTAGAAGTCTTGGAAATACTGGTGGAAGAGGTCAAAACCCAAGTACCAATCAACCATGTTTTCAGAGAAATGACAAATGAAAAATTTAGTGTCATTACTGTAAAAATTATGGACATTATGCATATGAGTGCAGAAAGAGATAGTAGAATTAGAACAAGAAAAGTCAAGATCGGTCAAACAACGCAAATAACCAAAATTGTCGTATGTTTATGGCGCATGTTGTAGAATACCTATAGTATCCCTAGTTGAATGCAATGTTTCTCAAGAGAGTCCATGTGACATGTTGTATTTAGATTCAGGCTGCATTAACCACATGCCATGAAACACAGAATTGTTTTCTAGTTTGGATGAGTTAGTCCAAACCAAGGTTACACTTTGAAAAAATATCCAAGTAACTGTCTTAGGCAAAGGTAGTATAAATATTTTAACTAAGCAAGGAGAACAAAAAATTATGTCTAATGTATATTATGTTTCTGGTCTGAAGCATAATCTGATGAGCACAAGAGAGTTGTTGCAAAACTGATACATAATCCACATGGAAGATAATCATTGTGTGATTATGGATAATTGCCCAAGCAATCATTTTATTTCAATAATACATATGACAAGTAACAAAATGTTCCCATTGACATTGAAGCCAACCAATACAAAGAACACAATGCTAGTTGTTGATAAAAGAAAAAAATGCACAGTTAGAAATTGCATTTACAACATAAAGTGTGCACAATACTAATGAAGAAAATAGTGCGGAAAATATCAAGAAAGGACAAAATGATGCAGAGATGAAGGAAACATTCCAATGTAAAATACATGATGATTCATGATTATGAAATTTCATATTTGGACATTTGAACTTTGGAGGTCTAAAGTTGCTACATACAAAGAACATGGTAAAATGTTTTCCATTGATTGAAAAACCAGAGAGGATATGTGAAGGATGCATATTTGGAAAGCAACATAGAGAATCATTTCCAGTTGGAAAGTCTTACAGAGCAAAAGATCCACTGGAAATTGTACATTCATACATTTGTGGACCAATGCAAACAACATCAATACGAGAAAGTACTTGTTTTTTGACATTTATTGATTATTTCTCAAGAAATACATGGATTTATTTCCTAAAGCATAAATATGATGGATTGGGTTGTTTTCAACAATTTAAATCACTCAAGTGGAGAAGCATAGTGGTTATTACATCAAGTGTCTAAGAATGGATAGAGGAGGACAATACATGTCAAGAGAATTTCAGAACTTTTGAAAGTTCATGGCATCTACAAGCAATTTACCGCGGGATACACACCACAACAAAATGGTGTTGTGGAGAGAAAGAACATAACCATCATGGAAATGGCGCGCAGTATGTTTTCAGCCAAAATTTTGTCAAATGAGTATTGGGTTGAGGCAGTAGCATCTACAGTATAGAATTGAACAGATGTCCGACAAAGAGTGTGAAGAACAGAGCTCCTTGGAAAGACTAGGCAGGATTATAGCATAATGTGTTTCACTTAAAAGTTTTTGGTTGCGTAACATACGCACATATTCCATATGAACTGAGAAGGAAACTGGACAGAAAAGGAAATAAATGTATATTTGTTGGGTATTCTAAAGAAACAAAATGATACAAGTTGTATGACCTTGTCGCAAGAAAAGTCATAATCAACTACAATGTTCATTTCATGGAGAATGAAGCATGGGATGGAACCATATAAAAGACGGTCAAAATTATTGATGCAATGGAGCATGATGACACAGAAGATGAAGTGGTTCAAACACCATGCAAAAGTCAGTGAGTGGTCCCTCATATATCTGGCACTGCGATGCAAAACACAGTGCAGAACACTTCGGCAAGAACAATAGGTGCATAATATACACCTAGGGAACAACAAACACCAACAAGCAGTCCAAGTAGTTATACATCTCGAGATCCAACTTTAGAAAGTATGTTACGAAGAAAGAAAACAAGTCTATGCGACATCTATAAAGAAGACGCAAAAAATTCATTTTCAGTTTTTGCTTTGTTTTCACAAATAGATGATCCATTAACCTTTGAATAAGTTGTCAAAGATGATGTATGGGAACAAGCTATGTATGAAGTAATCATATGCATATAGAATAATCAAACATGAAAATTGTGGCATGTACCTAAAGACAAGGATGTTATAAGTGTCAAGTGGATTTATAAAATCAAGCAAGATGCAGAAGGAAATGTACATAAGTACAAGGAAAGGTAAGTTGCAAGAGGATTTAGACAGAAACCTGGAATTGATTTCAATGAAACATTTGCACCAGTTGCGTGTATGGACATAGTCAGAACTATGTTATCAATTTCTTTGCAGTATAAGTGGAAAGTTTATCAGATGGATGTGAAGTCAACATTTTTGAATGAAAATTTAGAAGAAGAAGTATATGTGGAACAACCAAAAGGTTATGAGGTTCTAGAGCAAGAAGATAAAGTGTACAGATTGAAGAAAGAACTGTATGGATTCAAGCAAGCTCTGAGATCTTGGTCCAGTCGTATAGATTTCTATCTCACACAGAATGAATTTCAGAGAAGTGAAAGTGAACCAACATTGTTCATCAAATAAAATCATCAAGGTAATATGCTAATTGTTTGTTTATATGTTGATGATTTGATATTTACAGGTGATTTTGGCATAGAAGAATTCAAGTTAGTCATGAAGGATGAATTTGAAATGACTGATTTGAAACATATGAGATATTTTTTTGGGAATAGAAGTACACGAGTCCAAAACTAGCATATTTATCTCACAGTCTAAGTATGCGCATGAAATATTGAAAATATTCAATATGATGAATTCAAAAGCATCCCCAACTGATGTCATAACATGATTGAAGTTAAGAAAGGAAGATAAAAGGTCCAAGGTGGATCCCAAACTATTTAAAAGACTAGTAGGCAGTCTTATGTATCTCACAGCGACAAGACCTAATATTATGTATGGAGTAAGATGAATTTCAAGGTTCATGGAAACTCTAAAAGAATCACATTGGAAGAAAATAAAGAGAATCCTGAGATATGTGAATGGAACAAAATATTTTGGCATTAAGTACTCCACTTCAGAAGATTTCAAACTGATTGGATACACTAACAGTGATTGTGGAGGCAACATAGATGACATAAAAAGTACCTTTGGGTACACATTTAATTTTCGAACATGTATGGTATCATGGGCATCAAGGAAGCATCCCATACTAACTCTTTCTTCAACAAAGGCAGAGTATGTCACAGCTACAAGCGCAACTTGTCAAGAAGTATGGATGAGAGGATATTAAAAAATTTGTTGCAGGAACAAGAGGAACCAACAACATTATTCTGTCAAAACAATTCATCCATCATGTTATCAAATAATCATGTGTTTCAAAACAAAACCAAGCATATTGACACAAGGTCAAAAGAGTTTTGTAGGTCAAAAGATCAAGTCATAGACATTTTCACAAAGGATTTAGCAGGAGATGCATTTCATCACTTGCGCAATAGTCTCGGAGTCCGCACAGTAACAGATGAATGGCAGTGAAATTGTAAACTCAATTTTTGATGTGATTTTCCTTTGTAATCCCACCTACTTATAATTAAGGGGGAGGGTTGGAAATAGTAATTACAAGTCAGTGTGATCTTTATGTCTCTATTGATTTGTCTTTCAGTCAATCTGTCAATACCCGAATTGTTAGTTAATCAGTCTAAAAGTCTGCAAGTGCAAAGTCACACGTTTACTCAAAGTCAGTCGTCCAGCGGTGAAGTTATAAATGGAGTTGATCTCTATCTTCTCGAGTTCATTTAAGTGGTTGAAGAGTCAGTCGTATTGATGGTAGTGTTTAATGTTGTGTCGGTCTTATCTTCTGTAGGAAATCTCAGTCGAAGTCTATATAAGTCTGATTCATTTAGTTAGTCGATGAAGCTGAATAGATGGTGTAGAGAAGAAAAAAGAGGTAGAGAGAACAGTCGAGAACCAACAATAGCTAAGGAGTTGAAGAAGTATGAGCATAGGGTCTGTGTTTGTGAAGTCAGTAGAAGAATTCATGGAACCAAAACTCATCTTAGTATATTAGTATTGTATCATATTCATATGTATCTTGTTTGGTGTGCAGTATTTGAAACTGTGTTGCAAAAAGTAAGTTGTGTGCATTGTCGATCCGAAAAAAATTAGACAAATAGTATATATATTTTAATGTATAATAAAGTTAATATATTGTATATTTTAAAAACTTCACCCATCACAAAATTTTAAAACAAGTTCGAGTAAAGGTTAGCTTTCTCTTTAATGAAAAAAGAAATTCCAACGAAACCACCACTTGCACATAAATTTCTAAAAACGATGGGTATTGCTTTATTGAAATATCAAATAGATGGACTAATCAAGAAGAAGTTTAAGAATTAGTAAATACCTTGGAGCAATTTTTACTTTGGAATACATTTATTTGAATATTTTTAAAAATAACTTTCAAATACAAACATCTTGGAATATTATGATGATGTGTTTGTAGATATTGATCTCAAATATTTTTATTACAATGGAGTGTTTAATAGAAATTAATGTCCTTAGATGTGATGTCTTCATTAAAAATAATTAAAGTAATTAGGCAAGTAAATTAATTGAATTTTGAAATATGTAAATTAAGGGGAGATTAATCATGTGTTGAAATATATAAAGTTTTATAAAAAAAAATATATAGTGAATAATTTCTATTTGTTAAAAACAAAAAAAAATTGGGAATGTACCTCAATTGCCACAATACAATTAAATTCATGGATAATCATAATGCTGTTTTTTTAAAGATTTTCAAATCCAAGAAAGAAGACTGAGTATTCATAACTTAGCATATTTTTTAAATAATTGTTTTTAATTTTGTTATATTTAAAAAACTCTTCATTTTTAATTTTGATACTTCTCCACATAGTGGATGATATGGGAGTGGAAAGCAGCAGCCTGAAAAACTCAGTCAAACTTAAACTCGTAACCTCTCCCTAAACTGGGAGAGTGTGCACACGTCTTGCCATGCGAACTATCCCTCGTGACCGCGAAAATTTTCCACTTACTTGTAACGTTTCAATCACTTAGATCGTCTAATGTCTAATCAATAAGCCTTAACTTCATTAATAATCTTGTAATAAGCATGATAGCCATTAAATTTTGCACCACATGCAGTAACGATTCCGTTGCGTGAGAAGACCAATCTGTTGATGCTTTCAGTTGTAACCACGATTTAGTTTCTTTCAAAGCTTGCGTATAGATAGACGATCGAAAATAGACGAAAGGTTTTATTAATAGAATAATGTTTATTACTAAATATTTTGATTATTAGGTTTAATTATTATTTTTATTCTTTTATAAAATATATTTTAATCACTTAAATATAATTAGATAAATATATTTTTTTTTAAATACCTTTATATTATAAAGGTGAGTAAAATGTTATTTATTATAAAAAAGTTATGCCATTAGAAACCTTATATTTTACATTGTATTTTTATTATATTATATAGTTAATTATTTTTTTATAAAATAAAATAAATAAAAATTCTTTTAAATTAGTGAATTTTCTATGATGAAATTATTTTTTTCTTGAAATAATATAAAACTGATTTTTCCATTTTTTCTTATAAGTTGGAATTTGATAAGCATTATATTCTTTGGTATTGAATATCTATAGATTTCAATGACAAAGATAGCTTATCAGTAGACCTATCCATGCAAGAAGTTGATTACATATTATGTTCAATACCAAAAGTTCTTATTGTGTTGAAATGAAATAAATCTATATTTCACTATGATATAGATGTTGTTACATACATAAGACTTAAAATGAAAAAATAATCATAACAAATAACAGTATTAATACTATATGTTAGTGAAATATTTATACCAGCTTGGGTGGAGCCTATGTGGTTAGGAGAAATGCTCTTTAAGCTTCCCACCCAGGTTTTTTCGAAAGAATGGATATATACAAACTGGTATAAGAACATCTCTATTTATTTTGAAGAGATAAATTTGATATATATATATAACTAATCTAAAATTACTATATAAAGAAATATAAATAGAGATACCAAATTTATATAGACAAAACAAAAACTATATTTTAACATTTGCATATCCGCATAAGCTTTGAGTTTGATGAATTTGAATGAGATAACAACTAGCTTAGAGCCATCTTAAGTGACAAAAACATTACTATTGATAATATTTTATCCCTTTAGGAACTTGAGCAAAATGAACATAGATTTAAGGTGGTTAGTAAGGATTAGAAGAGACAATGATGTTGGGATAGGCCTGCAACATTGAGATTAATGAACATAGATATAAAGAAGATAAACACATCACACAACACACATGAATAGAGGGGGGAAATAATATCATTTATTACTCATTCAATAATTTTGAAATGAATACATAAGTCTCATGGAGCACCTCACACGATTCCATATTTAAACAAGAAATATATCAAGTGTTTCTAGACATACAAAAATCCAAACATTTGAGAAACCTCCAACCAAACCAATGTAACTGCAAGGTGTGTGTTTTCACCACCCAACAATCTCCACCTTGATAAAAACAATTCATGATACCTTGCCCAATGAATCAATTATCACCTTTCCTTCAAGCCAAGAGAAGCCAAACAACACACCAACTTTTCTAACAATACTAGTTATGTGAACATGTCCGCACAATTTTCTCTAGTATGGAACACTCCACCTCTTATCAATAAACATAACCATAGGCTAAATCATTGCAACCACTCTAGATGATACTCGTGCTTCTAAGATACCGAAGTACCCATTTACATGCTCTCTACCTCGTTTTGCAATGTGTTCACTGACAACACCAACCTCATGTGAAATAATTGAACATTCCATGGTTGAAATCATCCTTCCTATTGTACTTGCATAAGTTACACAAGACACATAATATTTTTTTGTTGTACCACTAGAGCATAAAATTGAAGAAATCTTAGAATGGAAAGCTAAAAGGGATATTTACTAGTTTCACAATGTTCATACTAAACCTCATCAATATCTTCATAATTATTTTGTTTTGATAACCATAGCTTACCATTTTTCCCATATATGTGTAATTATATGACCAATATTTTGTTTTGTTTCTCCTAGATCCTTCATCAAAAGTCCTGGCCAAATGAGCCTTTAACCTCTTGATGTCAACCATGCTTTGCTTCCAACAAGCATATCATCAACATAACACCAAGATAATAAATATGTCATTGCAAACTTTGAATTAAACACAATGATGATTCTCAATTCTTAAGAAACCTTTGGCTAACCATGAAGGAATCAAACATATTGTATCATTTCCTAATTACCTTAGGCCATACAATGATTTCTTGAGTTTGCAAAAAAATATCCCTTTGCGATGCTGAAAAAATTTTGATTGTTCAATGTACATATCTATGCTAATGATGATTTTACAGGAAATAGGATCCCCCAATATGCATCCTTTATCTCCATCATTATTGTTGATGTTTTGGTAGCTATAGGAGGATCTTTCCTTCCTATATGACCTTTATTATATGAGAAGAATATTATGGAAGCAAGAGATCCATTGAACAGATATTGAAATACCCTAGAAGAGAATTTGACCCAGAAGAATAAATTAATAATGAAAAGACACATGTTAAGAGAATAAATTGGCCTAGTCCAGTGGCCAGGAAGACTATAAATAAATGACTTCTTGGCTCATTTTTTCACTCACTCAGACTCTCCCAGCTACATAGAAGTAAGCCACAAGTTTGGATGAGGTGAAGCAGTAGCTACAATTGCATAGTTTATTCTTGTTCAATATTTTGGTATCTCTCTCTTGTGCGCTACTCTTTGAGTAGGTGCTCTACATTTTTATGGTGTTGTTGCTACAGCTGAGGTGGTATTTCTAGTTAATATAGCACTTGTACTAGGGTTTATCTGATTCGACTTTATTTGTGAAAGGAATCTATCTAAGAAAGATTTTTGGTTTTTTCCCCCATTTTGGGTTTTCCCAAGATAAATCTCTTATGTTCTTTGTTGTCTCTAGTTTATGTTACTACTACTTAGTATATGATATATATGTTAATGGTAACAAAGTAAAATAACACTAGTAACACTAATGCTCTATAAATAATAAAAATCCAACATGGTATCAGAGTTGGTTACCTTTAGAACAATTTGACCACAGGAAGGAAGATCACTACAACGACACCTTGCAACACTTTGCAGTTGCAATACTTTTTCAAGCTCGTTGAGAACTATCCCAAGTACATTGGGAGTATTTCCTTCATAGAGCATCATGACCTAACCTAGAACACACCTTGAAACCCTCAGTGTGTAGTTTGGTGAAGTTTGAAACTATGAGGTTTTCCAGTGCTAGGGTTTCTACATGTGAAAATGTCAACCAGTATGAAGTTGATGATATCTTGGATAGAGAAAATAACTTCAGATCTTGGAAGCATAGAATACAACTGATTCTATAAGAGAATGAATTATTTGATCATGTCAAGAAGATGCTTCCAGAACCCAAAGACAAAGAAGCAAAGAAATAGTTCAAGAAGAATGAGGTCAAGGCCAAGAGGATCTTGACAGACTCAATAAAGGATCACATGATACCCATTGTATCATAACTAAAGACTGTGAAGGATATGTTTGATGCCATAACCAGAATCTATGAAAGCAAGAACACCAGTTGGAAGATTACCCTATGACATCAACTCATAAATGTGACTATGAACAAGTTAGAGACGATAACCAACTTCTTTACAAGGATCTCACATATCAAAGATAACTTATCATATATTGGAGATTCAGTAGAATATCTTGATATTCTTACCACCAAACTTAATGGATTCCCTCCCTAATGGGACCCATTTTTCCAAGAAATTTGCGCAAGAAGGAGATTTCCCAAGTTTGACAATTTATGGTCAAATTGCACTCAAGAGGAATCTAGGATGATATCCAAGACACAAAATACTAATGAGGACGAAAATGAAGCACTTTCTTCCCAAGTGAAGAAGAGAAAGAAAAGTGAAGAAGGCAACCTGAAGAATTCTAAGAGACCTCGTTACAAGAAGGATGTGTCAAAGGTCATCTGCTACAGTGTCCAAAAGTTGGGATATTATGCCTTTCAATGTCCAGATAGAAGTGAAAAGGAGAAGAAGAAACACCATGCACATGCAACAGCTTCTGAAGAGAACTCAAAGACACCAAAGGATGAAGAATTTTTCTTTTAGACAATCGTGTTTCCATGTATATGAAAAATAGAAGGCAACTCAAGCAGGAAAACAACACCAGACTCCGGGTTTGCATATCAGGTTTGATATTTTATATTGTTGTTTCTTAAGAAAGTATTGTACCTAGGATAACAATCTTTAAATATTTATTATTTTCTATTTCTATCAAATATCTAGGTACATCTGAATACTATCGGTAAGATTACCATTAAGAAAATGCTCATTGTTCATTATTAACAATATACTTGTTTGCAAGATGAAATTGATCTCCTCTAGGAGATGTTCTTGACTACTAAGCATTCCATGGAGGTTACGATGGAAATGTTGTTCTTGTCTCTTGTTCTAGGTAGGTCACAAGTGATATCTCTGAGATGGATCTATGATGACGGTTGGAAGAGGAAACTATTTATATAGTCTCTAGCCGAGACATAAAACTGTGTACACGAACGTACACACCCATGTGAAGAAGAAGACGAAGAATACGTATCTCTTATGGATATTGACTCTGAGGAGTAGAAGGATCTAAAGATGGTCGTAGAGTTAATTTGACCACTCTTCAGATCATTAGGAAGAGTCAGTAGTCCAAAAACGAACTACCTAGAAATGATGTAGTAAACAAGCATGTTCTCATACAGATACATGGCATTAATAAGCCATGCTATGAAGAGAAGCAAATGACTCCACCAGTTGTGAGGCAGACGACCCCACCAAGTACCAGCCCAGAAGGAGCTAGATTTCAGAGGGAGGCAACCCTTAGGATATAGTAGGGAGGATAAACCTCTAAGTACATTCCATAAGGAGATCAGACTTCAGAAAAAGTCAATATATGTAGCGGAAGAAGGTGGCTTCAGAGATCGTATAGACTCAAACAAGTCAATCTTCATAAGGAGCATTCAGACTCAGAGAAAGCCTAATATAAGAGAGAGTTAGTTGATTCATGCAAAGAGAGATATGTCTTCTGGACCTTTATGAGGCTAGATCATAGCTGCATAGGCTCCTAGGAGATGTGAGATCTCTTGGGAGGATTTCCTTGTCCCAGTAGATCTCGCTACAGTGAAAACCTTTCAAAAATACTGGGATATAGACTTGCCTCAGTTCCAGAAACCACATGCTATGTGGCATTGATTCATATCCTTCTACGTTTGAAAAAGATGCTAAGAATCATGAATGGAAGGATGCCATGATGGAGGAGTATTAGTACATCATGAATAATGATGTGTGAGAGGTGGTTCTGAGACCAGAAGGGAAGCCAATAGTTACTTCCAAGTTGATCTACAAGAACAAGCATACTGCAGGCAAAAGGATGAACCAATATTTGTGGCTAGAAGATTCTCCCAGTAAGAGGGAATATTATGACGAGACACTTCCTCCAGTATCCAAAAGAAGTGTAAATAGAGAAACCACAACATACATGAGGAGTGTCATGTCTATAGATTAAAGAAGGATTTTTACGAGCCTAAGAAGGCACCCAGGACATGGTATGCCATAACAGATGGTTATTCCATGAGCTCTGGGATGGTTTCCCATTGATCCTACAAGTGGATGACTTGTTTCTGACAGGAGATGAGAATCTCATAGTTGGGTGCAAGAGGGAGCTCGTTTCCAAGTTGGAGATGAAGGATCTAATTTTGATGCATTACTTATTAGGAGTGGAAGTGTGACAGAGACCAAAAGATATTTTCCTTAGCCAAGGGAAACATAATGTTGATATTCTACAGAGATTCGGGATGATGGACTGCAAGTCCATGACCACACCAATGACGATAACTCTGAAGCTATTGAGTGACAAATATTCATATTTGGTGAATCCCATGATGTATAGACAGTTGATTGGATCCTTGATGTACCTGGTTAACACTAGGCCAAAAATATTCTTTGCAGTGAATACCTTCAGTCAACACATTGTTAAACCTAGACAGGTACATTGGATGGAAGCAAAGCATATGTTGAGGTAATTGCATGGTACAGTTGGATATGGATTGATATATGTCTCAAGTGGAGATGTGAAGTTGTAGGGATATACAAATTATGACTGGGAAGGGAGTGCAATGGATCAGAAGAGTAATTACAGATGTTGTTTTAGTCTGGGATTAGGCATGATCTCATGGTTGAGCAAGAAGCAGACATCAGTGGCACTCAATACATCAGAAGCAGAGTATATTGTAGCAAGTGTGGCAAGATGTGAAGCATTATGGATCTAGAAGTTTCTAGCTGGGACATTTGATATAGAATTAGAACCAACTTTGATACATTGTGACAATCAAAGTTGCGTGAAGCTTACCGACAACCCTGTATCCCATGACATGTCTAAGCATATAGAGATCAAATATCATTAAATCTGATACATGGTGTAGAAAGGATCTGGGGAGCTCCAGTACATATCCACAAAAGAGAATATAACGAACATTCTCATCAATCCCTTGTCAAGAGTAAAGTATGAGTACTTTCATGATAAGATTGGAGTGTTATTGAATGTCCACCCTCGTTGAGAGGGAGGTGTGTTGTTTTTTTCTCATGCTAACTAACCCTTCTAGCCAAGGGTTCCATGGATCAGTCATGTGAGGTGTCTGAGGGGGTAATGTACTGTCATACCTGTTGAGAGAAGAAACATCACACACATAGTCGTAAGACTATGTAGGAGGCTATGTGACTCTGGACAATCGATGTGTGTTACTTCTATGGATGTGTTCCACTCGTAGAGGCTGTGTGACTCCAAATAGTGGTTGTGTGATACTTCAGTGGATGTGTTCCACTGGAAGCGGTTGTGTGACATTGGAAAGTAGTTGTGTGCTACTTCGGTGGGTGTGTTCCATAAGCGGAGGATGTGTGACTTTGGATAGTAGTTATGTGCTACTTCGATGGATGTTTTCCACTAGCGGAGGTTGTATGACTCCGGGAAGTAGCTTTGTTCCACTTCGGTGGTTGTGTATCACTGGCGGAGATGGCATGTCTCTGGATAGTAGTTGTGTGATACTACAATGGATGTGTTCCACTGGAAGTGACTGTGTGTCACTGGACAGTGGTTGTGTACTACTTGGAAATCGTTGTGATCTATTGGATGACATTGTAATAGTTGTGTACTACTAGCTGATTGTCATGGAGATTACCATATTGTTTGGATGTAGCTATGTGTTCTACTATTTGATCACAGAGACTGTGCCTAATGATTCGATCTACCAAAGTCATTGTAGCATCCATGTGCATGCCAACAGATTACAGAGTAGTCAGTGAACTACCAGATGAAGAAATCGTGAAAGATGTCTCCCTAGATAAGAGGGATTGTTGATGTTTTGGTAGTTGTGGGAGGATATTTCCCTCCTAGATTACCTTTATTAGATTCAGAGAATATTCTGGAAGCAAGAGATCCATTGAATAAATATTGAAATACCCTAGAAGAGAAGTCAGCCCAGAAGAATAAAGTAATAATGAAAAGACACATGTCCATAGAAGAAGTCGACCCATTCTAGTGGTCAGGAAGACTATAAATAGAGGATGTCTCGGCTCATCTTTTCACTCACTCACACTCTCCCAGCTACATAGAAGCAAGGCGTAAGTTTGGAGGAGGTGACATAGTAGCTGGAATTTCACATTTTATTCTTGTTCAGTCTTTTGGTATCTCTCTCTTGTCCGCTACTCCTTGAGGAGGTGTGCTACCTTTGTATGGTGTTGCTGCTATAGCTGGGGTGGTATTTCAGGTTAAGCTAGCAATTTCGCTAGGGTTCATCTCATTGGACTTTCTGTGTGAAAAAAATCTATTTAAGAATGGTTGTTGGGTTTTCCCCCATTTGGGGTTTCCCAAAATAAATCTCTTGTGTTCTTTTTTGTCTCTTGTTTATGTTGTTACTTCTCATTACATGATATATATGTTAATGGTAATGAATTAAAAGAACACTAGTAACACTAATGCTCTATAAATAAGGAAAATCTAACAACTATAACCAACAAAGATATACTTCCTTGACCGAATCCGACAAATCCAACCAAGTTAGCCTTCACCTCTTACCTCCAGGATAATTTCAATGGAGTATGCAATCCAGGGGCGCTAAAACAATGGGATACCAAGACCATGTGCCAAAAACCATGACTCCTAACCTAAAATTCTCCCCCATTGACTTGAATTGGGATTTCCCATGACCAAAAATTGCCAAGCTTCCCCCAAAATCAAGGTAACTAGGAATACTACATGCTCCCCCCCTATCACCTAGGTCTACGTCTAGAATTTATCAATGAAATTTCAAACTCGGGGTATGCATGCCTAACCAGGTATTTAAATCGTATGTCCATTTAGATATGATTATTCTTTTTATCAAATCCACCTCAATTTGCATTCAAAACCTTCACCTTGTCATCTCACTAGTAAACCAAGTCCTCTTCTTCACACCGAACCTCCCAACTATGAAAAACATCCACCCTACACTCTGTGAGCTTGACCTCAAGATCATCACCATCTCCATTTCTACTGTCGTTACATCCAGTGCCTCCTAAGACATCACTGTTCCCCTTGGGTCCAAATATAATACATCTCCTATGAATTCTTCAGTCACATATTGGGGTCAATGATCAAATACAAATCCAACTTCACTTATGGGCGATCTCTTTTCAAATTCCCCACCCTAACATGCCATATTTTTTTTGGTTCTATCCCTGACATATGACTAGCATGTTGTCACCCTTGCTTGTCCAGGTTGATATTCAACCTTGCAACCTTATTCCTGGACCTAACAAGGTGCATGAACACTCAAATTTGTGTTGCATTCTATGAGAGACTACATTGCATGTTGTTGCATCTTAAACACCATGATGTAGTTTTCATCCTATTCTAAGAAAATGGGCATGTCCAACCATCGGCTTCCTAGGATGAGCAACCTAAATCTCTGCATACATGAAGCCACGATGTATCCTTCTTCTTCCTCACTACATGACCAAATGCTAGTACCCGACCTAGAAGACGCTTTCATAAGCTATATCCTGGGATTCTTGCTATAAATGGTAGTTTTGTAGGGATGTGTATTGATAGATCCTAATATCCTTTTTCTACGTAAATCCCCTCTACACTTGAATATTCACTTTTGGTAGTGGTTTTTCTTGATACTAGAAAGGTACTTGCCAAGAATGGCTTGGCTCCACTTATCTACACCTCTTTTTGTCATGGCCAATAGATCTGAAACCAATTTCATGACTCAACCGCAGGCCTAGATATTTATCGTGCCTTATATTCTCACATGATGCAGCATGAAAACCACATGATTCAAATATTTCCATCGTAAAAGAGCGCTCCATGATCCCTCCTGCCCAACTCAATGATGCTTTTCCATAGCAAATTATAGTTCACACTTCTACCAATCAACATAAGGTTTCTTGTCAAGGGGAACAAGGTGGAGCATGTTAGAGTTAATGCTTACTTTAATAAAGTTGGTTTGAGTTTTCTAGATCTAGTTGGTTGTGAGAAGATATTGTTCAACTATCAGATCCTATTTATGTGTGTTTGGTTGAGATGTTCCTTCATGAATTTGTTATATTATTGAGGGAAAAATTCTTATATAACTATGTGCTTGATTGATTAATAAAATATATAATTTTATTGTTTGCACAATGGATACTTTCACAATTTTTGAGTTGGTATCAGAGTCGGTTCTGGATTAACTCCCTCACAGGGGGGCCACAAAAATGTGAGAGTTTTGATAACTGAATCCCTATAAATACGTAGGAGAGTGGATTGATTTTTTTTTTAATTTTAGTTAGTTTCCGCGTGCAGATAATATTATAGTTGTTGTTATTGTTTCACAATAAATTTTCCCCTCGGTAATTTTGTAGATTGGTCAAAAGAATCATGTTGTTTGCCACATGTAATTCCAAGTATTGATCCTCAAGAGAGGAGTTTCGTCAAATGTAGCGGACATTCTTGGAGGAAGTTGCAACACCGATTCTATGTGGGAGGAGTATCCGTGAAGTGGACGTGATGCTCAAGAAGGCCGTAGACATTATTGATATAATTGTGTTTCAAGAACGACGTTGAGAAATGGTCCGAATATAGGTCAATATGGGTAGGTCACTCACATTTTTATTCTCTTCATCCTATTAAACTTGGTGGAATCTAATGATTCCATTGTAAAAACTTTCCCTCGTTGTATTTTTGTAAAGACTTGTGGTAAGGTTCTATAGGATCGCTCTTGAATTCGATATTCACAACAATACCATTGTTTTCCCGAGCATTCTTAATACTATTATTAGATCATTCTTTACCTTGACAAGACTATCCACTTCAAGGACTCGACCTATTTGGAAAAATACATGTGACCGCCGTGGAGCCTCTTCCTAAATCATTTCTCTAGCTACGAAATGTGGAAGAGAATAAAGTAGACATATTTTTATATTAGTTAATTATTGAAAATGTGTATTAGCATTATCTTGGTTTGTGAAATGAATTATGAATAACTAATCATAGAACACGGTAACATAATTTAATTTGGTGGTTCTTGACGTACTTCGGTGCCATGTAAGAACATGTTCACTGGTTTGGTTATGTTTATAGTCTATTACAAGCTTGTGGTTATTGGAGTATTGGGTAACCCAAGAACAATGGCCATTGGTTATATGTACAGTTTGTGTTTGTGAGTTTGTAATAGGTCACTTTGTATGACTGATCGCTGATACATTCAATATCTAGATTTCTTTCTTATATAAATTACAAATACAATGATAGATTATGTAATTCGACAAATGGAAGTATGTCAATAGAGTGATTTAGTGTCTATATTATTCTTCGGGGTATTTCAAAACTCGTTGGTCCTACAAATACGTCATTGATGGTCAAAATCAATTGTATCTTAAATCAATCATGTGGTAGCTTGAAGTTAATGGTTGAGAAAGAACATAGTCTATGAAATTTTAGAGTGGGTAGAAATGTTGATGAAGATGAGACTAGATAAAGATCAAAGTTCAAATTTTTTTGTGTGTGATTTCAATATTGTTATTTGTGATGTAAGAATTAAGGGAGGGTCTTAGAGTTAAGGCTTACTTTATTAGAGTTGGTTTGATTTTACTAGATCTAGTTGGTTGTGAAAATATCTTCTCCAACTATCAGTTCCTATTTATGTGTGTGGTTGAGAGATTCCCTGATGAGTTTGTTATGTTGTTGAGGGAAACCTTCTTGTATAAATTTGTGCTTGATTGATTAATAACATATATAGTGTTATTCTGTGCATAATGGTTACTCTCACAATTTCTAAGTGAAAAAACTTGCAGGTTTGAACTCCATGATCTACCCTCAATTTAGACTTGGTGAAAACTCCTTCGCTATATAGTTATGCCAACATAATATATTTCTTCTCTATGCCCTATAATATATACCCACTCTCAGACTCGAAGCATAAACCGTCACTCATTCTAAGAGGTTGCATTAAGTCATGCTCATGTATGTGACCTACACAATTCCTCATCATTTAGTGATCACCCATTGATCCAAATGGATCTTAGTGGCCATCCACCTCTTCCATCGAATCACCATTTTGAGTCTGTGGTTTTTATAAACCATGATATTCACCCTTTTGATGGGGAATGGAATGTAATGTCACATTCATTTTTTAATTACCGACATCATGTAATGATTTCCTAGTGGCCTTATGTACATGCCTACAACATAGCGTTAATGCACCGGATCCCATTAGAACCGATATCAGAGCGGTCTTCTCTTCATTTATTTTTTCGTGCATGTCCCCGATAAGATCTGGGTATAAGAAGTTGGGACTCAAACCAATCGAGCCATTACAATATTGGTCATGTCGATCGTGAAATCAACCCATGGGGGATGAAAATAAAGATGATGGAGTAGGATATCCTATTAAAATGTTGCTCGAGGAAGCCCTCATGCAAAAAAGGAACGAAATGATGGAAAACTTTGTGTAGATCCTTCGATGACTACCCATAGGAGAAGCATATTCATCAAGCGAACATTCAACCCCCTTCAAGGTACACATAAATTTTGATATTCCATTATTTGAAGGACTGATAGATGTAGATGTTGTAGATAAATGGTTGAATTTGCTCGAAGGGTATTTTTCGGTCCACAATTTTTTCGATGGGGAAAAGATCTCTTTTGAACTCCTCAAGTCCATTCCCCATGTTAAATACTGGTGGGATACTTACTCTAAGAAAAGGGTCGTGAATGAATATGCAATTTTTGTGGTGGCCCCTACAAGGGATTCCTTATGGGATGCCATTAAATAACAATACTACCATTTTGGAACCTACAAGGGCCAGTACACAAGATGGATCACCCTACGTTAAGAAAGGGACCAGACAGTACCATATTTCATCAATATTTTTCATACCCTATGCACCAAATTGGGTATCAGAGACTCTGAGTGTCATATGGTGCTCAAATACCAAGGTTTTTTGCATAGATACATGCAAACATAAATGAAGTTATTGTACATTTCCTCATTGGGCACGACTTATAGATATGTTGTCAAGATTGAGAATAAATTTAAGCAGAAAAGATGAGAGTTTGGATCTTCAAACCCCTCACAGCCAAAGCAAGGAAAAGGCATCCCCAACCCAAAGAGCAAGGGACCAAGTCGAGATGGTCTCCCTTAGGTCAACCAGTCCAATCTGCAACACAAGAATGGAAATGAGAAGACGAAGAAGGAAACGGGAAAATGGTGTGAGTACAATAAAATCCCTTGGCACAACACCAAAGAATGTGGCTCTAAGAAGTCCCTCATGGCCGAACTGAAGGCTTTTGAGTCAGAGGTCGATTCTGATTCCAAATTAAATCCTAAAGGAGGGAGGTAAATTATAAATGTTGAACCCAGTGCCATTGTCACTACCACCAAAGTCCGACCAAGCGAACCAGAAGAACCAGAGAAGGGGAATGCCTCTTTCACTTGCAGATGTGGGAAAAGGGGCCTCCTCTTCATTTCATTGTCAATAGAAGTAGTCAAAAGAACCTGATTTCAACTGAGGTTGTTAAGTGGTTGGACCTGCAACCCTACACAATCGGATGGCTTTTCCAAGGAAGAGATCTTTGTGTCAGCCAAGAATGTTGTCTTCCCTACGACATCAAGCCTTTCAAAGATGAGGTATTGTTTGATATTTCTCCCATTAAAGTTTGTGATGTTATTTTAGGACAACCATATTTATGGAAGCGTTATGATGTGTATGAGTCTAGACCCCATAGTGTTATTATTACTTTGGGTAGACAATTGTACAGGATCCCAGAGGTAGCACCTCCTACTGCTATTTATTTAATCTCTGCTAAGAAATGCAGTAAGGTCATTTCACAGACTGGGAAGTGCATCTTATTTGTGATCTATGCTCATTATAATACGAAGGACGCCACCACATCTGTGGAATCTACACAAAGCCTCTCTTTGCAACAGAATAAAGTGGACGTTATTGTGGAAGAATATAGAGACATCGTAT
Source organism: Picea engelmannii (assembly GCA_009831015.1). Classification (NCBI taxonomy): domain Eukaryota; kingdom Viridiplantae; phylum Streptophyta; class Pinopsida; order Pinales; family Pinaceae; genus Picea; species Picea engelmannii. The sequence continues at coordinate 580,042 of ML781078.1, forward strand.
CCTCGCCTAAAGGGGTACCGACACACTTCCAAGTCAATCATATAATTGACCTGAACCTTGATGCATCTCTACCTAATGGATCAGTCTATCAGTGCTCGTTGATGGAAAATGAGGAAATCGTGTGTCATATCTGAGAGCTTCTTCAAAAGGGGAACATCAGACCCAACTACTCCCCTTGCGGATGCCCTATTGTATGGGTGCAGAATAAGGACGTGACTTGGAGACTCTACATTGATTACAGAGCCTTAAACAAAATCACATTCAGGAATTGCTACCCCATTCCTAGGATTGATGACCTTCTTGACCAACTCAAGGCAGAAAAGTTCTTCTGCAAGATTGAACTAAAGTTTGGCTACCACCAGGTTCCCATCGAACCAACTGATGTATGGAAGACAACCTTCAAGTCTAAAGAAGGTCTCTATGAATGGATAGTCATGCCCTTTGCCTTAAAAAATGGACCAACCACTTTCATAAGGTTGATGGATGATGTATTGAGACCCTTCACCAACTCATTTGTGGTAGTATATTTGGATGACATCCTCATCTTCAACAAAATGTGGCAGGAGCACATGTGGCATATTCAAGACATTTTGAGCACTCTGCGGTAGCACAAGCTTTATGTCAACTTGGAAAAATGATCTTTTGGCATGAATAGGGTCCAATACTTGGGAAACATTGTTGATGAGCATGGGGTACATGTTGATCCAACTAAGATCCAAGTCATTTGTGACTGGCTAGCCCCAACCACACTGACCAAGCTTCAGAGTTTCTTGGGACTAACCAATTCTACCAACGGTTCATGTTGGGATTCTCCCATATTGTATGGGCCCTCCGTCAGGTGACCAAGGGTGGTGGAAAGGCCAAGTTCTTGTGGGGGAAGGAGAAACAATGAGCATTTGATTATTTGAAGCATCCCTTGTGCTCATATCCTGTACTCTCCTTCCTCGATCTGCAACAACCATTCGAGATTGAGACAGGTGCATATGAATATGTTGTGGGCACAGTTCTCACTCAACATGGGCATCCGATGGCATACCATAGTGATACACTCTCTAATGATGTCCGAAAATACCCCACCTATGAAAAGGACATTTATTCCATTGTACAATCTTGTCGTTAATGGAAACATTACATTATGGGGAAAGAGATGATCATACACACTGATCACAAGACTCTACAGTCCATACAGACCCAGGGAAATTGTAGAACAACCTCCATCAGAAGTGGTCCAACTACCTGCAGTAGTTCCATATCAACATCAAGTATAAGATATGTATCTCCAATCGTGTGGCTGACTGCCTTAGTCAGCCTCATGTGGTTGCACTCACCACTATGCTCTATTCCTGCGGACATGAAGCATCTGAGTGGCCCCATCTTTATCAACAAGATCCGCACTTTGCAACCACCTATCAGCTCTTGGGTATAGGTGCAACTTTCCCCAATTTTCATATTCAGTATGGAATTTTATGCCACCTGGGCCATCTCTGTGTTCCTACAAGCGAATGTGAAAAGCTGATTTGGGAAGCCCACTACAGTCGGGTGGAAGGACATTTTGGCATAGAGAAAATTGTGGTCATTCTTCAGAAACAATTTTATTGGCCAAAAACTCGACGAGACATTAGCAAGTATATTAGATCTTTCACTTCTTGTGCCATTTCCAAGTGAGCCATCAAGAAGCAAGGTTTATACACCCCTCTTCCTATTCTTGAGAAGCCTTGGGAATCCATCTCAATGGATTTGCATGCCTGTATTGTCGTCGACCAAGCAAGGAAATGACTGCGTGTTTTTGGTCGTTGATCAATTTTTTAAGATGGAAATCCTCACAACCTGCAAGAATAATTTCATAGCAGATGATATTAACAATCTCTTCTTCAAATGAGTGTGGGTCCACTTTGGGATACCACAGACCATGATATCTGAGTGGGACAACAGGTTCCTTAGCACATTTTGGTCGAGTCTCTGGTCTTTGTTGAACACCAAGCTCACAAAATCAACTGCTTTCCACCCCCAAACCAATGGCCAAATAGAGTTCGACAATCGACTGATTTTGCACATCCCATGCATTTACAATTCTAAGCATCCATGTACATGGGATGAGAGTCTCCCATATGTTTAACAAAATTACAATAGGGTTGTCCATAATTCCATTGACCATATCCCATTTCAGGTGGGTATGGGATTCCAACTCTTTGGACCCATTGATGTTTCACTTCCTCTTGCCACCGCACAGATAGAATCTTCCCATGATTAGTCTACGATTGAAAAAATCCACCATATTAATTGAGTGGATTCAACACATCCTCCAACAGCTCCAGGAGATTTTGGAGAAATCCAATGCTAAGGGTACCACACCAGTTTCAGGTTGGAGACAAAGTCTGTTTACATTTGCAGAAGGAGAATCTCACTGGGCCCCATCAGAAGCTTCACCCACTTGGTTATGGGCCTTACACTATCACTAAGGTTGTGGGTAGCAATTATTTTCAGCTCAACACTTCACCCTTCCTTGGTCTTCATCCAATGTTCAATGTGTACCTCCTTCGCCCATATTTTCCACCATTATTAGACACCTTAGAGGTCACAACATAGCTGAAACCAATAGATCTCAACCCTAACTGCATGGAACAAGCATCCACTAATCATATAGTGGACACATAATTCAAGGGAACTTACCAACAAAGGATCCAACTTTATTCTATTGTCAAGGAAGGGAAACTCCTACACCAAGGAAAGTGGCTCACCCAAGGCCAAATCCAACAGAAGTTTCCACACCTGATAGGGGAACTCAATGAAATGGAGACCATTTATTCCTAAGAGGGGAGGATTGATCCCGATGGATATTGGTGGCCACCCACGTATTCCAACTGGCTCCTCTTGTCCATTTTTGTTCATTATGTTCTTCTATACTTATTTGTAATTGTGGGTTCTACACTTCTAGGGATGTTTGAAGCCCCACACATCCTCCAAGTGGATATTTGTTGCCTCTTGCCTAATCAAACTGGCTAATTTTGTATGTTTTCATGCAACACATCTTGATGTACTTCCAGGTCCGTTTTGGAGGCTTAAACAATGTTTTTTTTTTCTGCCATAGTAAAATTGTAGACATAGGTAGAGTTTAATAACAAAATGTGTAGTTCTCTGAAATACCTTTCCAACAAGCTATCACGTGCCTAAAACGGAGGTCGTATGCAAAAGTTACGTGGGGAATGACCTTGAGGGGTGAAAAAGTGATATTTTCCCTATTGGAAAAATTATGGACCAAAAAATACCCTTTGAGATGATTCAACCATTTATCTACAAAAAGGATCTGTGGATGACATGAAGACATAAATATAGCAGAGATACAAAAGGGAAATAAACAGAGACATTGCAAGAAAAAAAATACATAGTGAAACCCAACTTCTATTAATGACTAAAAGAGAAAAACACTATAGACCACAAACTGACAGAATGGGGTAGCTTATCTTTGAAAAGAAAGAGATGTTAACTACGCTTCATTCACAACAAGCTTTACATCACACTCCATTGCATGCTTAAAGGGCCTCCTCCACCTCAATTATATATGAGAGAGTGAGAGGAGAACGATTCCCATGATGCATGTGGGATAAATTGGACTAATTTTATAAAATGCCATAGGCATGTAAAACCCTAAGACTTCCCAGGGAGTCACCCATTGTAGTAATACTCTATCCTAAGCACACTTAACTACGAAGTTCTAATGGGATCCAATGCATTAACTCTATGTTGTAGACATGTACATAACACCACTATGAAATCATTAAATGATTTCTTTAATTAGCAAATGAAGATGACATTACATTCCATTCCCCATCAAAAGGGTGAATATCATGTTTTTTCAAAACCACGGGATCAAAATGATGATTCGGTGGAAGAGGTGGATGGACATTGAGATCCATCTGGATCATTCCTCCCCCCTTATGAAGCAATGGTCCCCATTGCGTCAAGTTCCCTTGGGAGACGAGGAGACTTCTACTAAATCTGAATCTTGGTGGGTTGCTTTCGTTGTTGAATAAATTGTCCTACTTAGCTTGTTGAAGGATGTCATGAACCTGTTACTGGAGGGGTTGGATCCATCCAACCAATCTAGATACATGGTATACTTGAGTGTGGGAGGACTATATCGATGAAGATGCAACATGAAGAGTATGAAGGGTTCTTTTATAACCTTGCTTGACTGGGAAGTGTGGAGGCACCCCTGTAGGTGCAGCAGGAACATCTTGGTACTCATCTACAATATTTTCGATTTGCTTCTACTGGATAAAAAGGTCTTGGGTTGAGGCTGCAGTGGTTGTAGTGTCCTTATGTTGACCTTCTAATCAGATTGTGAAGAGGATAAACTTTGTAGTATGAGAGATTACTTTGTGGAATTTGTTTGGTGGAACAATAGCCAGAACTACCTCTAGTATATGATATAGCTGACCCCCCAGAGTAACAATGATGCTATGGGGTTGAGACTCATAACTAACATGGAGCCTCCACATATATTTATTTCCTAATAGAACATCACATACTTCCAGTGGGGAAACATCATACAATATCTCATCCTTGAAGGGCTTGATGTCGTAGGACATGTGGCATTATTGGATGACACAAAGATCTTAACCCTAGCGAAGCCACTCGATGTTGTATGGCTGCGGTTGTGGTGTTGTTGGAAAATCCAACTTCTTGATAACCTTTTTTGTGATGATGTTCTTTTGGTTTCCTCTATCAACAACAAAATGCAGTGGGGTCCCCTTCACCCACATCTGTGAATGGAAGATTCGTTTGACCTCCTCTACATCCTCTTTTGGTTAGATTGTTGCAGTTGCAACAATAACAATGGGTTTTGCATCGATTATATGTCTCCTTTTATTATTTTTTGAACAAGGGTCCAATTTGGGGTTCGACTCTTTGTCTTTGAGCTTGACCACCAATGACTATATTGAGTGAAATTCATCAGTGTTGTGCCAAGGGATATTGTGGAAGTCACACCACTTTCTAGTGTTTTTCTTAGACTTCCCGGTACCCTTCTTTTCCTGCATGTAGCACTGATTCTCTTGAGGTTGAACTTCCTTGCTTTGTCCATGCGTATCCCACTTTCTCTACTGCTTGAATTTCTGCTCAATTTTGACTGCATAACGATACGTATCTCCTATTGAGGAGAGGTCCAATAAATCCATCTTTGTTTGGATGTACCTGTGTAGACCAATATGGTAATTGAAAACCAGGTGTCATTCAGAGTCTTTGATAGCTAGCTTTGAGTGCAAGGTATGAAAGATGTTGGTGTACTTTAGCAGCATCTGGTCTCTTTTCTGATGCAGAGTTGTCCATCTCATGTATTGGTCATCATAGTTTTCGATAGGGTAGAACTCCTCCTTTAGGGAATCTAAAAACGTCGTCAAAGCGGGTTCTATCCCAAATAGTGTAGATTCATCCGTGGTGTATCTCTCTCAGTAAACTTCCCACCAATATTTGATATGGGGAAGGGATTTAAGGAGCGTGAAGGTGATCTTTTCACTATCGGAATTTTTTTGGACAAAGTAATAACATTCTAGTAGATTCAACCATTTTTTCTAGAGAATTTGCATCTATCTAGCCTTCAAATAACGGGATATCAAAATTGACTTGCTTTTTGAAGATGCCTTGGTTGCTGTCGTCGGTAGTCTTAGAAGGATATGAGCAAATTTTTCAATCACATCATTCCTTTTTCGCACAAGGTCTTCCTCGAGCAACGTCTTGAAAGGATCTCATGCTCAGTCATCTCTCTTTTCTTCCACCATGGGAGGTCGCTTGGGCTAGCGAGATTGGTTGTCCTCCAGCAAAACTAGCTCCAGACCCAAATCTCTATACCCTAACCTCGTCGGAGACCTTCTCTGATAAATGACAAGGAGCAGACAACTCTGATACCACTAAGTTTATAAAATTCCATATGCATGTAAAACACTAAACTTCCTGGGAGGTCACCCATCCCAGTACTAGTCTATCCTGAGTTCACGTAGCAATGAATTCCTAATGGGATCCAATGCATTAATGCTATATTGTAGGCATGTACATAAGGCCACTAGGAAATCATTAAATGATGTCTGTAATTAAAAAATGAAGATGACATTACATTCCATTCCCCATCAAAAGGGTGAATATCATGGTTTATCAAAACCACAGGCTCAAAATGATGATTCAGTGGAAGAGGTGGATGGCCACTGAGATCCATCTGGATCACCCATTCTCCTCACAACAATTAGAGAAATACCGAGACCATCGAGGGAAACCTCGATCTCTAAAACCACTTGTCTAGATCATCTTTCAAACGCCACGATTAATGAATAGAGATATAATTACTATAAACGCATCACATAACACACACTATTAGAGGGGAAAATGATATCCTTTATTGCTCAATCAATAATGGATAAATTAATACACAAGTGTCATGAAACTCCTCACGGGATTGCATATTTAAACATAAAAGATCTCAAGCATTTCTAGGCATATGGAAATCCAAATGCCTAAAAAACCTCTAGCCAAATGAATGTAATTGCAAGATGTGTGTCATCACCATACAACAAATTAAAGAGTGTAGTTTTTAGTGCTAGCTACATTCACATTGAAGAGTAATTATTTATTTTCCATATTCATTATTAAGTGAAACAATTTTAAACAAAATAGTTTTGTATCAAAAAAATATAAAAACCAAAAACATTAAAAAAATTGATTTGACAGATAAAATTCCAAACTATGACCACTACAAAGTTACAAAGTAAATTGTACATGTACAAAGTTGAAAGGCCATACCCTTTGTGGTGATGCATTCTACACTTATATAATTTAAAGAAAAGAAGAAAACAAAAAAAATTGAAATATAGTGGTAAAATAATAAAAAGAAAAAAATTTACATGCTAAAAGTTAATAGTTCAAATTTTCACTAACATCAAAAAAATTATAATTTAAGGTAGATGAAGAGGCCGATAAAGAATTACACTAGATTATTTTGGAAATTTATCTGTAAGATCGAAGCCACAAAATTCTTTTATCAATTGCAAGGTACGTGATTGGATTTAGGTTCTCCCTTCAATATTAGTGTTTTCATTTTAGTCATCTTTAAGAGGTATAGAAAAATTTGCAAAAATGAAACAATCTATGAAAGGAAGAAGTCAAACAGCTAAGAGATGGTAATCATGTGAAAAGAAGGACAATGAATGGTGAACCGAAATTTTGGAAGAGGAAACAATGCTAATATAGGAAGACGAAGATACAGAGACATAACTAATTACGCCGAAAGGCGTACACCTATTGACAATGGGGACATTTAATAGGTATTTAGTTCTTAATACGTTTTCTATGGATGAGATTAAATATGCCTAGAATATTCTTAGTCGTCACAATAAATGAATGGCTTTGATTTCATCCATTAACTTCCGAGCTGTTATAAAGACATCCGTTTATATGTTTACTTTTTTACATTTACCTAATCGTGTTTAAAAATTACTGTATTCACTAACTTATTGCCACGTCTACCTGATTAAAAAATATTAAGATATTAAGGTGACCACATTTCTATGCTGGCATCACCAACAATCGCTCAGAAGTTTAACAGCCAGCCACCTTTTGGCGTTCACCAACCACGAGTTAGCGGTTGTGCTAGTATAATGAAGCATGCTTAAATTATGGAGCACAAGGATATTATTCATATGATCGTTTATAATTATGGAATGATAGGTAGAGACAAAATTCTAAAGTATATGTTGTTGACAACATTTGAAAGAGAACCAATTATCCAATTTTATTCAAAGAAATGAAAGATTCCTCTGTTGCAAAAAATATTACTGTAGCTACACAAACATCATGACAAGGAACTTGAACAACAAAGAAAATTTTGTGAATTAAATGAAAATTTGAAAATAAGTGTTGTAATTTGATCTCATGTGGAGATAACAGGGATAGCCTTTTTACTATACAGGTTTCTTAGAAATGTACAACTTACTATGTAAGTGCATGATTGATTTTCATATAGTGTATTACGATGATGATTGTAAGACCCATGAATTTCAACCTTTCACATATATGAGTCGTGGATAGGAGATAATGATATAGTTTGTTTGACACATATCAAGCTCACTAGGCTAGATAACTGACCCTTGTGTAAATATGTAAAATTATTGGTAAGGAGTTTTAGGTAAAATCCTAATTAGTGAATAGTTATAAGTCCAATCCATGGATTAGATTATGGTGTGTGTATTATAATCATATTATGCCATTATTTCAATATGTTACCATGGTATGTTTAATTATGTTATGGTATTTTAAAATGGAAATGTTATAGCAAAATCACAAAATAGTTGCTATGGAAAAACAAGGGGCTATGAACCTAGCAAAATGCATCATGTCCTCTTTGGAATGCACTTGGGTTTCCATGAAACGAGTAATTATATTACCCCATTCTTTGGTTCTCCAAAGGTTGTCTCTTATTGATTTTTCCAATGAATCATTATTAATTTGAATTTCCTCTCCTTGTGCAAGAGGGGAAATGGGTTGGTTTGAAGAGGAAGAATGATAGGTTCAATATGTAACATGTAGAGAGAATGGAATCAACAAATTTCATTTGTCCGTGTTCACACTAGAGCACTCTATGGATGGATATCTAGAGAGTCTACATGGAAGATTCAAACCTTGTGTTCTTTCTCCAAAAGACACTTTCTACAACCCATTATGAGGGAGATTTGTAATTTCTTCCATGCTCAACATGGAGTTGACACATGACATTTAAAAAAATATGCATATCACTATTTTTCAATGCTGATCATAAATAAAATAATTCAATTCCCACCTTATTTCGTCCATAGATCTAGTATGATGGTGATGCATAATTGTTTTTGTTATTAAAATGGAGTTGACGGGTGAAATTTTAAAAAAATATTTCAATGTCACCTTATGTAAAATATTTATCTACTGTATCTTCCACTATGGATGTGTGCACAAATTTGGTGGATGAAAAAGTGGCAAGCGGATCAACAGGAATGCACAATGGCAGGAACATGTGCATGTTCTTAAGAATGTGTGTGCATTCCTAAGAAGAATGTGTTCCTAAGAATAACGTGCACACGTTCGTTTGATATAACATTTTTAAGAGACCACAGACATGATTTGTGCCCATTTGCAAACATTACGCTCATTCTTTTACCCTCATTGAGAAAATAGAGAGGAGGATATCTGTGAAGATCTTTCCACTGTGTCCCATTCAAGCTAGGTATGCTTGATTTTTCTTCTATTCCTTCCAATTTAGTAATTTTTACTTTTATTCAATTAATTTAATATATTATAAAAGAATCTAAATTATAGAAATTTGTAATATTATAGAGAAATATCATCTAGAAAATTTAGAGTCACCTCTTACATTTCCTAACATTTTCCTTTAAAATTAACTATAGAGAAATTACAAGAAATGAGACTATTTTATATATATATTTTTAATTTCTTAAAATATGTATTGATGTTTTTTGTAATTTTCTATTTCAATTTAAAAAAATGCCTCGACTTATTAAATTGTAGAATATATTATAAAATGGAACCCATAGAAAATGTAAACAGCCAACCAACACACCAAGGCGACGAAAACTCCAACCCATCAAAACCACCCAACATAAAAAGCCAAATTGATGAGGGGTTGGACACATTAAGAACACCTATAAATCAATTAAGGGGCATGACAGAAACAAGAAGAGAGTCCTTCACCACTTCATTGGATTTCATTGTGAGGTCCATTGCAAGTTCCCAAAGGAAATTGACTTATATTTATGAATATAGGGAAAGAATGTTTAAGTATTACAACATTGGATTGGATAGGAAGCAAGTTAGAGACATGGGTATCTAAAAAAAAACAATTGAGGTATATTTTTATTGATCCTATATATAGACAACAACCACCCATGACCAAGAAACACATTTTCATTGACATGTATGGTCATCCACAAATTACTAAAAACTGGATGGATAGGTGGTACATGGTATTTGATAAACCTCCCTACAATAACATGGATGTGCCTTTATAATTTTTGAAACAATTATGGGATGAATTTATTTTGGGTCAACATGTATACTACTTTGACATTGGTTACTTCCAAGGGGTGGGTCAAGGGTCCACACAGGACTGAGACTAGGCTAGGATTTATCCCATGTTAGGTATTTGTCCTCCCAGGAAAAGGCCTAACCCCTATACCTAACATCCCCATATTGTAGAGATCTTGGAGTAGGTATAGGTCGCTATATCATCTTTGAATTGGATCATGGTGAAACATGGAAACTTTGTTGCAATATCTCTTCAGGAGGTTCTTATCGATGACATTGATAGAGGGGTTAAAGCTTCACCCCGTACAATAGAGTTCAGCGAGGAGATGGCACGTGGAAATAACAGTCGTCCATGTGAACCTCATAGATGCTCGAGTTGTGGGAAAACTTGTTATGGGCCTATTGAGGCTAGTGTACAATGAAACTTCATGGAGGAGTTTAATATCTTAACCATCTCTATGTTCTTCATTGTTATATATTTATATAGTGTTTTGTGTATTTATATTGATATTTTATTTTATGTTGTTTTGCAGTTGATATGCCCGTGTAGCTTACCCTCTATGCCCATGAATGCATCATTTTCTGTCTCCACCAATGATGGAGTAGTAGAGGTTTCATGCTCAATAGGTCTACGCCATACACATGTATGTGTCAAATTTGATAAATTCATCATAGTGATTTCTTCATTTTATGGCATCCTCTAATTTTTAATGTTCTTGTGTTTCTACAAGTTATAGAACCAAGAAATGATGAGAAATGTCCATTTGGGATGGACAATTCACATGCATCATAGGTATTACGTGTAGATTTAAATATCATTTAAATCTCAAATTTTTTGTATTTATGTTGTTGAATTTTACCATTTTGTACTAATATTTCAATATTAGTAATTGCATGTAGATTGTTGATATTTTTTATAGTTTTAGTACTATTCCTCTCCCTGGGCACGTGCCGACAGCTTACGAGTTACCTTACTTTAGGACAAGGGTTATTCCATCACTTTTACAATCTGTGGGGGTCCATAGTCACCTACACCCAACATCTTTATTATTCCATACATCCTCAGTGGATGAACCCGCAGTCCACCCATCCTCACCACCTCTTCCATCGCATTCATACATAGTGTATGCACCCATATGCCACCTACCCCCACCACCATTTCCATCTTCATCATCCAACATGGCTTCCACAGTAGATGTTTCCTTGGAGCAAGTTGTATAACCAATCCCTCCACATGTGAGCGACTCTCCATCATGGCCCGAGATATTCACAGTGAGATAATGTGTTGATGATAAATTTTTATGTAGCATGAATGGAATTGATTTATGCATATTTGCTTAAATTTTATTATTTTATCCTTGTAAATGACATAGTGTGGAATTGATAAGAGATTAAGGTCACAGAAGAGGGTAACACCCTCACGATGTTTTTTACCATATGCAGTGAGTTGTCTTATGTTGAATTACAAAGTATAATTTTGTAAGTCTTTTAATTCATTGTGGAAAAAAATATTATAAGAATGTTTTTTCTTTGTGCAGTCCCTGGAGCAACGAACCACTCTTAGGCCCAAAACCACTCGAGGTGCTTCTTCGAGCAAGAGAAGAAAGATAAATTTCCATAATTTTCTCGAGGGTGGTGAGGGTGGCAGTGGTCAATGAGTGACCAATGATTGTGATTTTGTATCTGGGCCACCATATGGATGTTTTTTTTGTTAGGGCACTTGCTATCATTTTTTATACTAGGAACAAGGTGCCATTTTGTAAATAATGTACAATTTATATGATGTTGAATACACACACACACACACACACAAATTTCATAACATGTTTTTTTATGAATCTCATTGTTTCTACATTTTATGTTGATGAATGTATGAATTCAAAGTGTATGAATTTATTTAATTTGATTAATTACCTTTTAAAATGTTAATGAATTCTATGTAATTAAGAATAGTTCACTTTTTCTAAATTTATTATAAATACTTGTGTTAAAAATTAACGAAACTCTTATGATGGAAAAAATTGTTAAGTTCTAAATCCATATGCAATTAATGGTTCTCATTGCCTAAATTTGAAAAAATATTGAAGACCCATTATAGTTAAGACTCCAGGAACCAATAATAACAATCATGTAAGCTAACATTATCAGAATAGAAATAAGAGTGTTGAAACCTCACATTATTCTATACAAAATGAAGGATGGTTCATTATAATGGTAATCACAACATGTTACAAGGGTTTCTTAGTACAAAATCAACACATAAAATATGAGTGCTCAATAAATCCTCACATCAAATCAAAATGTATCTCAGTTTCTCCATCAACCTTGCCAAACAGTTCTACAATGTATCCAAACAAGAGAGCTCCTAAATACCCAAATTCTCCACCCTTTACAATGGAGAGAGAGAAATATGATTTATAGAGTGAGTCTCTTCTCTTATACAATAAAATATTATTATTTGCTAACAAGCTCCAAGACAAGTAAAACAAATATTATAATAATGAATTAGTTAGATCTCTCCTCAATCCATGGTTGACCATATTACAACATGTGGACATTAGCCTCTCCAAAGAAATTCACTCTCTATTACACATTATTTTCGTCATCCCTATGATCGTTAATGATGTAAACCTATCTATTGCCTTTAGAGAGGTCAGTGGCCTGAATTCCTGAAGAAAGAAGGGAGAAGAACTTTCCTTGAGAGAAAAAGTTGTGTTTTCCTCTATAAAAACCATATTTTGGAGAATTTCCACGGGCTGCACCATAGCTAGGGTGAGAAAATGCTTGATTTCCGTAGGTTACACTATAGCTAGGTCGCGGAATTTTTGCAGGTTGCACTATAGCTAGGGTGTGGCGACCTTCATATGTGGGAAAAATGAGCATTTTCTTGATGCTTATAGAAGGAGAAGATTCTATGGTGAGGTGGCCTCCGAATGGTTTGGATATTACTCACTTTCATGATTTAGTGGGATCATCCTAACCTCCTCACCTTATCCTCTTCAACTTATAAAAGGAGCGGAGCTCTCATGGAGAAAGTTAGTGGGATCTGGCTTGATATTGTTAGCTTGGTTAGATTGGCTATGAGATTTTCTTTGTCAAGATAGATTGTGAGTAGCTATCAGATCCATGGTCTCAAAATCCTTGGAGAAAGAAGTGTGTGGGAAGCAAGGAATCATTGGAAGGAACCTTACAACATCAAGGCATATGGTTGTATTCTCTCTTCCTATTATTAATATAATACAGTGGCATGTTTCTTTCCCATAAAATTATGTTTATTTTATTGCATAATTCCTTGATCATATGATTAGGTTGTCATTGAATATATCTTGCTTCTTTAACTTTGGTTGGTTTGTGTCTCACTGCAGGATCAATATCACAAGAGCACCGGAGAAAAACATGAACAACAAAGACATGTGATCAATTAGGTTTCTGTGGTGAGAGATTTTTTCAGAGCATGTCGGAAGAACCACAGTGACGGTGCTTTTGAGAGCTTGTCGACGTTTCAGATCCACAACAGGATCCATCTTCAGGACAAAATATCCTGAGGAAAAATAAGAGAGGAGCCTTTAATAAATAGTGAAAATTGAACCCTAGGTTTGGGGAGGTTTTACAAATTAGGTATTTAATTAATGAATTAAGATGATAACCCGACGGTGTTAAATAAATTCTAAGCTAAGAATAGGCTAAATTTTAGGGTTGACCTTATTATTAAAATTAGTTTTAATATTAATTTTGTGTTAATAAAGGTTAAATTAAGGTTAATATTGTTATATTAGTGGTCGACTTAAGTGAAATGGGTCAAGTGATTAAATTAAAGGTTAAACCTAGAAACCATAAGGTGTTCATGTTATTAACATTAGTTTTTTGTTAATTCTAGGTTAAAATTAGGGTTTTTTAATAAGGTGGCAAAAGAATTACTAATGTTATATTAGTGTTCGACTTAAGTGAAACCCTAAGTTTGAGGGGGTCCTTTTTTAAATTATTTAAAAGTGAATTAGTCAGTTAATTAAGTGGTTTTAAATTAGGGGTTAATTGATACTATTGTTGTTATATTTGGTTTAATATTATTAATATTAGTTTTTTGTTAATTAAAGGTTAACATTAGGGTTAATGTAATCAGTTA
>ML781078.1:595760-619593 GCA_009831015.1 Picea engelmannii
AGAATAACTAAGTTAGTGTTATTTCGGAGGTTGTTAATTGCTATTCTTTCTTCTTTGCTAATGTTGCTTTTAGGCGGTTTGGAGTTTCGGAGGATAACGACACAGTCTTGTCTGATTAAGTCTTTATCTTCATCTGCTAGGGTTTTAATACTCTCTTCAATGCAATAGATAAGGTTATCAAACGGAATTGAGGAGGGAGAGATGGCGAAATTCAAACCTTTGTTTAGAACGCTCCACTCGGAAAGGTTCAACGCATGTGAGGAGATGTTCACGACCTTCTTCGCGTCCAAGTTGTTGTTGGTGTTTTCCTTATGATTGATTAGTTGTTTGAACTTCGAATCTTGCCTGGAGCGAGCCGTTTTAACCTAGAATTAACAAAAAACTAATGTTAATAACATGAACACCTTATGGTTTCTAGGTTTAACCTTTAATTTAATCACTTGACCCATTTCACTTAAGCCGACCACTAATATAACAATATTAACCTTAATTTAACCTTTATTAACACAAAATTAATATTAAAACTAATTTTAATAATAAGGTCAACCCTAAAATTTAGCCTATTCTTAGCTTAGAATTTATTTAACACCGTCGGGTTATCATCTTAATTCATTAATTAAATACCTAATTTGTAAAACCTCCCCAAACCTAGGGTTCAATTTTCACTATTTATTAAAGGCTCCTCTCTTATTTTTCCTCAGGCTTTTTTGTCCTGAAGATGGATCCTGTTGTGGATCCGAAACGTCGACAAGCTCTCAAAACCACCGTCACTGTGGTTCTTCCGACATGCTCTGAACAACAAAGACATGAGGAAGTGACACTTAAAGGTATGTCTCTCATCCATTGTTTGGTATTAAATTCGATGATTAGAGCCGAGGGAAAGTGGCATGTCCTATCTTGTTTTGTTCTAAATCTAGGTGGATCTAGGGAGATTGGTTTATGTTTGCATTCAACGATTTACCCGATAACAAAATTGGCGACTCCACTAGGTAACATAATGTTTTCCTAGTTTTCCTTTTTTTCTTTCTTTCATTGCTTGGTTTCTATTTTCTGAGTCACTGGATTATCTAGCTGGACTCTTTGACTGTTAAAATTCACTGGAGAACCTTCTCAATTTTTAATTTTTTCCATTTTTGTTTGATTTCCGCACCCTGCTTTGAGGGACAGTGCGACGACTTAGGATTTTTGTGCCCTACCTATTTTGACCAGTGCGGAAACGCCACACCCTACCCATATCTGGCCTATGGAAATCAGTGATTTCCACACTGTGCTAGACTTCCAGCCTGTGAAAATTGTGAAATTCTTGATTTTTGATGGTTTTCCTTACCCAGAGCTTGGATTTGGTTTTGGGGTGAATTTTTGGGTTTGATTGTGATTTGTTTACAGTATACTTGATAGTTTTTAAGATTCTTTTAGCCATATTTGCTTTGTTTTCTTTTGAAAGATTTGATCTCTTCCTTTGAGTGTCTTTCGGTTCCAAAGCCTTGTTTTTCTTTAGAATTGTTTAGTGAAAAGAACACTTCTTTTTTCTGAATAACTCGCGGTAAAAGAGAAACTTTGTTTGGTTGTTTTTGTTTTGAAGTGATTTTCTATTGCTTTTAGATATCTTTGAAACAAAAATCTTATTTCTTTCTTTACATTATATTGGGGGCATATTTTCATTTGAAGTAGTAAAATTGCAAGATTTTTCGTCTTAAATTCTTAAAAAAATTCCCCCTCATGGCCAGGGGGGTCGTGAATCGTGTATTGGTGTACAGTCTATTTGTCGCATTTCTTGAAAATCTTGATATTTGTGGGTTTAGTAAATTTTGGGACATTGTGCATCTGGGAATGATAAATGTTTTCTTCTTGTCGTAGCATAGATTTCATCGAAATGAAAAGATTGCATCTTCATCTCTTTTCATAACTTTCGAGTCGGTCAAAACACCATATTGTTCACGCCATTTCCTCTTGAGTAACAACAACCATAAAATAAAGCGCTCATAAAAAATTGATTAGACATTTTTTATACTTTATGGTAGAAAACCTACATTAGATTAGTTGTAGGGCTTTCGAATAGGCATGAAAGATAACTTTACAAATTTTCAAACAAACATAGAATCTTGAGTTAGGGAGCGGTTAAATCCACTTATTACATTTTATCCTAGGAATCCCTTCTAACACAAGGGTCAATCACGAGGTCGTATTGAGATTGGCATAGTTACTCACCCTGCTTTGTTGGTTTTGTTGTAGAGGTTGCATGTATTATGGGGGTCACTTGAGAGTTATACCCACAATGATGAATGGACGCCTTTCAAGTTGATTTTGGGCTAGATACCCTGCCCTTGCAGATGGATCGGACTGTCGATTGTTTCCCCATGCATCACTGTAGTGATTGGTAACCCTAATGGCCTATCTCTTTAGGGTCTTTAAAAAAGGTGACTGTGGAGGGGAAATTCTTCATGGTACCTAGAATCAATGTTGGCCAAAATCACTCGGGCTCCTTCGAGGGTAAATCCACAATTAATGCATGGAAGCTTGCACCAAGGCGTAAGTTCGTTAAGCAGGTCGTCAACGTAAATTTTCCACCCTCTCTATCTAAGCCCCTTCTTACTTTGTTGCCATGATGTTGGATTTCATCACCAACTAGTGTGTTCATTGTAAGAAGGTTTTGTTTGCTTGCTTGCTTACTATATTTTTAGCATGTGTTGTTTGTTTTCCTTGGCAGACTCTAGATTGGATTTTTGTTTTAATGGAATCAGTTCCTGAAATGACCAATGAAGGAACCTATTCTCCAGAGTATCCTTTTGTTTTTCCTTCTTACGAAAACATTGGTCCCCCTCACGTCGCTACTTTGATCCTTCCAGATCTCACGATTGGATTTCTGGTGTGGTTGTTTTCCACTCAGGTAATCCCGGATGCATTAAGTTCTTCGATCGTAAGCACTTTCCCCAAAGAACATCAAACTCATGTTGATCTTTCACCGTCTTCACCAGTAAGATCTTATTCACCTTCTTCACTTGCAAGATCTTCTTCCATTTCATCTTCTTCACCGAGTGAAATCTCTCAAGCTAGTAACTCAATGAATAAGAAGAAGAAGAAAAGGAATAATAAGAAGAATAAAAATAAACAAGGATATAAACTTCCAACCACTGTCGGACGTGTTGGACAGAAACCAGTTACTGTTGATCATGCTGGGAGTGTTGATGATGTCTATAACCTGTGTTAGTTATCTTGAAAACCTCCCCAACCCTTGTTGATCAGGTGTTGATCAGGTGTAGACCATGCTTCTATAACCCAGGTACCCTTGCAGTATTTGTAAGGGTAGCCATATTCTTAAGGATTTTCCTAGTCTATCCAAGGTTATAGAAGCATGGTCTACACAACCTCGCCAACCCTTGTCATCAACCTCTGAACAACATGTTGATGACCTCCCTTCAACTAGTCAAAATACACTTGGGAAGAAGAAAAGTAGAGTCAAGTTTCCTTGTAGGTTATGCGGAGGGAATCATCAAACCCACCTTTGCCCTCGTATGGATGAAGCCTCGAAATTACTAGAAGACATGACTATTTCATCACCTCAACTTCCAACTGCTTATCGCCAGCTTTCTCTCAAGCCACCTGTAGTTGATGGAATGATCAATCTGGTTCCCTCATCGGTCGGTCTGGTTGATCATGTAGTCAATATGGTCATGTATTTAGTTGAACCAGTTGACCAAGTGGTTGATATGATCTCATCCTTCGTCAATCCCACTCTTCTGTTAGAGAGTAAAACCCAAGTAGTCGGTCTGTTTCCACATGTCGACCCCATTCTCCCCTTGGAGAATGAAACCCAAGTGGTCGATTTGATGTCATTATCAGTCGTTCCTACTCTCCCACTCGAGAGTAAACCTAATACTTCCCATGTTTTTATTGTTGATACAAACTCTACCATGCCGAGGGGAATTCCTCCTTCTCCTGTGGAACCCCTCCAAGTAATGAGGCCATCCATTTTGATTGGGGTGTGCTAACTGGACCTCGTCTTCCCTCTCACATTCCTTTCCATATTACAGTGCAAGTTTGTGGTCGGGATGTTGCTCAGATGTTGATAGATGAAGGTGCATTCATTAGTATTTTGTCCTCATTTGCTTGGCAAGCTTTGGCTTGTCCTCGGCTTGCCCCGATTACAGAAAATCTGTTATCTTTTAACAGAAGAACCAGTCAACCTTTAGGGACCCTTCCTCGATTTCGTGTAACTTTTGGAGGGAAAACTGTCTTTATTGATGTCATGCTAGTCCAAGACCCTTTGGATTTCTCTTTACTCCTTGGGCGATATTATGTCTATGCCCTAAAAGTTATTGTGTCTACTCTTTTTCATGTGATATCTTTCCGTCACGATGGAAAAATTTTGACCATTGATCAACTTTCATTTTTTGGTCCTGACCTAACCTCAATGACCTCCTTACTCGGTTCGTATATGAATACGATATCACCCCCGCCACTTGTTAATTATGTGGCATTGTTTCCCATGCCTTCCACTGCCAATGACAATGAATTAGATCTGGTAGTTGACATGGTGACCTCTTCAATAGGGTTATTGGGGCCTGATCTCCTTACCCATGTCATGACCATTGGCATGGTGTCCTTCCAGAGTGTTGTTCTTTCATCGTGTGAATATCTCTTGGAGGCCATGACTGATTTTTTTCCCTTGACATGGTGTCCTTCTAGAGAACTGTCCTCTTGGAAGCCATGATCAAGAAGAGTTGAGCATGGTTTTCTAATTTCAAACTCGTTAAAAAATGAAACTAGTTACGAGGATAGTTTTTTCGTCTCTGTGGCAACCTCATTAAAAATGAAACAAAGGTCTGGGGATTGAACCTAGATTCATGAGCATAGTTCTTCTCCTGTGTCAAGATTGTTAAAAAAAGAAACAACTTCCCCCTCTCTATTTCAGTCAAGTCCTTTGTATAGTATTTGAAGCTTCATTTCATTCTCCTTTGCAGTTGAATGAAATGAAGCTTGGGGGGAAATGCTTTCAGCCTTTGGACTTCATGGTAAACTTAGAGCCACTAGTTTCTTAAGCTGGAGGATAAGTACCAACCATCCTTGTGTCATGCGTTGGGAAGTCCAAGCATAGTTTTCTATGGTTCAATCTTGTTTAAAAATGAAACCACTTACCTCAAGCATAGTTTCCTATGGTTCAATCTTGTGTAAAAATGAAACCAGGTCCAAGTATAGTTTTTTTTTGTTTTTAAGCTTGAATAAAAATGAAAACAATCCCTAGCTTAGTCTTTGTTCTTTCTCGTGCTCGTAAATACATGAGAATAAGTTACCAAACTTAGTCTTTGTTCTTTCTCATGCTCGTAAATACATGAGAATAGGTTACCGAGCATAGTCTTTTTTCTTTCTCGTACTCGTAAATCAATGAGAATGTAACAGAGTAAAATTTTATCCGTTTTTTGGACTCGTAAAGGTTTTATGAAAAAAGAACCCCCTGGAGTTCACTTTAAGCTCTTTTCAAACTCTCTAAACATGGAAATATTTTCGAGCGACCTTGTTCTTTTCATGCCCATTAAGGTATTTGAAGAAAATGTCTGTTGAGCGATAGTTTATCTCTTTTTTGGTATCATTAGAATACTTTACGAAAAATGAACCGAGAGAGTTCTCTTTAAGTGTTTTTCAGACTCTCTAAATATGAAAAGTCCCCTGAGTTTTCTTTGTTTGGACTTGTAAAACAAACATCGAAAGACCCATATGGGACTGAACCATTTCTTCCTAGGTTTCGTTAAACATACTCCGAGGGACTCATTTGAAGGATGATCTTACATCTACAGGCATATGTTATCCTCCTCGGGCTTGTGTAAAAATAAATAGGTACTCACCAGAAATGGTGGGGGGGAAATTGGGAAATAAATATGTCTAAACTTGTATTCTATGGAAGAGTCACTTTTGAACATAACACCCTTTCACTCACTTTGTTTCTAGGTCAGAAAATCCACTTGTCTCTTGATCATACTCCTTTAAGATTACAAATTGGTCTATGATCCCTATTGTTGAGTCAATTTTTTCCAAGACAATTGTCGTTTAGTCAATATGTTCAAAGAGATGTTTAATCCATAAAGCCTTCTATTGTGTCAGCCACTTCTGTAGTCCTTAAGCCTTCTATTGCGTCGGCCATCCCTAAGTCAGTCCCGAATCACTTGTTACTATGATCTACATCAAATCTTGTTACTTGTTTCATGTCATTGATGTCGGAAACATTAAGGCCCTTCTGTGATGAGTCTTTTCCTGTCGACTTCAACTCATTATCTAGGAATCAGACTTAGAAACCAATTGGTACCTTGGAACCTTCATGCCTCAATGGCAGGTTTCCTCGCTTTCGACAATGGGTTTTCATTATTGACCCTTGATCGGGAGATTCCTCCGAGTGTTCGACTTTAGCTCATTAATTCACATTTGTTGAATTGTACTAGAGTACCTTGGGAGTCATTGACATTAATGATGACTTCCCTCGCACTTTTTAAATGGTATACACTAATGACCAATAATCAAGTGGTTTCTACCATGTTCGACTTCAGCGCATGTATTCACATGGTTAGATTTATACTATAGAGTGGTGGAGATGGAGACCCTGAATCTTTTCTCACAAATTTAGATTGTGTTGAGTATATTCTGTTTGTACTGTTGCATAGATGCACATTATATGTCTCGTGGCTATGTTCAAATTTGAGTCTTTAACACATAGATCCACAGTGTATTTTTGGTGGCTATGTTTAGATTTGAGTCATAATGGCATGGATCCACAATGTATGTTTGGTGGCAATGACCATGTCGGCATTTATACTTTGAGTCATTTGTATTCTAAGTATGGGAATGCCTACCTCATTGATGATATATTATTGTACTATATTTCCTTGTTTGTTGGCAGGTTTCCTACTGACTATTCCTTCTTCCCTACACACACTCGACAAAGAATTTCATCTATCACTCTGTTCTAACTTCATACTTTGGGGGTCTCTCTGTTACACATCATTTTCTTCATCCCTATGATCGTTAATGATGTAAACCTATATGTTGCCTTCAGAGAGGTCAATGGCCTGAATTCCTGAAGAAAGAAGGGAGAAGAACTTTCCTTGAGAGAATACGTTGTGTTTTCCTCTGTAAAAACCCTATTTTGGAGTATTTTCGCGGGCTGCACAATAGATAGGGTGAGAAAATTCCTGATTTTCGTAGGTTGCACTATAGCTAGGTCACGTATTTTCTGTAGGATGCACTATAGCTAGGATGCGACAACCTTCATATGTGGGAAAAATGAGCATTTTCTTGATTCTTCTAGAAGGAGAAGCTTCTATGGTGAGGTGGCCTCCAAATGGTTTGGATCTTACTTGCTTTCATGATTTAGTGGGATCATCCTAACTGCCTCACCTTATCCTGTTCAACTTATAAAAGGAGAGGAGCTCACATGGAGAAAGTTAGTGAGATTTGGCTTGAGATTGTTAGCTTGGTTAATTTGTCTTTGAGCTTTGCTTTGTCAAGATAGATTGTGAGTAGCTATTACATCCATGGTTTCATAATCCTTGGAGCAAGAAGTATGTGGGAAGCAAGGAATCATTGGAAGGAACCTTACAACATCAAGGTATCCGGTTGTAATCTGTCTTCCTATTATTAATATAATACAGTGGCATGTTTATTTCCCATAAAATTATTCTTATTTTATTTCTTAATTCCTTGATCATATGCATAGGTTGTCATTGAATGTATCTCTCTGCTTTCACTTTGGTTGGTTTGTGTCTCACTGCGGGATCAATATCACAAGAGCACCGGAGCGAAACAGGAACAACAAAGACATAAGGAAGCGACACTTAAAGGTATGTCTCTCGTCCTTTGTTTGGTAGTAAATTCAATGATTAGAGCCTAGGGAAAGCACCATGTCCTGTCTTGTTTTGTTCTAGATCTAGGTGGATCTAGGGAGATCATTTTATGTCCACATTCACTTATTTACTTGATAACACCCTCATCCAAAAAGAGTAGTATTATGCACCAAACAATTCTCATGAAAGGGACACACCACCAAAAATAGGGATTGTGCCAATTCAAATGCCAAGTATCCACATGGAATGTTACCTCCAAGAATGTGCATGCATGAAACCACTCCACATTTATGAATTCCAAGGTAGCCAACTCCATTTATGAATGTGAAATATTCCAAGTGGATGGGGCATCCACAACAAAGTATGTGATCAATGCCTATACTTGTCTTTCCTTTCCTTTGCTTCCCTTTCTTGTGTAGCCTTTCCTTTACTTTCCTTTCATTTATTTCCTATTCTTGCCTTACCTTTTCCTTTCCTGTCATTCCCTTACCTTTCCTTTCCTTGCCATGTATTTCCTTATCATGAATTTCCTTGATTTTCCATTCCATTCCTTGTCATACCATGCTATGCATTGCCTTGCCATTCCATTCCTTTCCTTTCCTTCACCTTCCATGCCATGCTTTTCCATGCCATTCAATGGAATTCCTTGCCTTTCCATGCCATGTATTTCTATGCATTTCCTTTCCATGCCATGTATTTCCATGTGTTTTCGTACCTTTCCTTGGAATGCCATGTCTTTCCTTTCCTTTCCTTGCTATTCCTTTCCATGCCATGCTATGTCTTTCCTTTCCATGACATGGAATGTCATTTCTTTCCATGCCATTCCATTCCTTTCCTTTCCATTCCTTGACTTTCCATGGCATGCCTTCACTTTCCATGCCATGCCATGCCTTGGTCACCTTAACACTATTGTCATTTGGATATCGCATAGCTCATATGCATGCATATACATTACAAATTTATGTGAAAATCTTTATCTGTATTAATGTTCAAATAAGAAATGTTTGTTTATTTACACAATGCCTTGAATCTATTATACATAATTATGAACTAGTATCCACATACCAAATTTCCACATTTAAATTTGCATGTTTAAACAAATCACAAAACTATGATCGTCATAAATACATAACAATAAAAATAATATCCCACTACACATAAATAAATCTAGATATATGCATATCAAATGTCTATATGATTCTAACTAAACCCAACAAATACTAAACAATGAATAACTAAGAAATAGTAAAAATCAAATTTATAGGTTGTTACATTTACTAATCCATAGTGACAGAACACAACTATGATCTAAAATATGCTAATACCTCCTTGCATATCTTTCCATGTAGGTTCTCATTTTAACCTATACAACAATAAATATATATATTTCCATAACATTATGTAACAAAAAATTCAAATCAAAATGTGGATTGCAATGAAGCAACCATCACAAAAAAGGGATCATTTCTTATCCCAAGAAATAAAAAGCATTTTTTTTAGGGACATATGAATTAAATTTATTTCACAAATTTTCACAATGAATTGTTATTTCCTTGCCATGCCATACCTTTCCATGCCATGCGTTTCCTTTCCATGCCATGTCATGGCATGTAATTCCTTGCCTTTCCATGCAATGCCATGCCATGTCATGCCTTTCCTTGCAATTCCTTGACTTGCCATGCCATGAATTTCCTTACCTTTCCATTCCATGCCATGCCATGTCTTTCCCTTCCATGCCATACCATGTCTTTCCATGCCATGTCATGCCATGCCATGCCTTGCCTTTCCTTTCCATGCCATGCGTTGTATTTTCATGCCATCCCATGCCATGCCTTGCCTTGCCTTTCAATTCCTTACCTTGTCATATCATGCATTTCCTTTCCTTTCCATGCCATGTCATGCCTTTCCTTTCCATGCCATATCATGCTAAGCCTTGCATTGCCTTTCATTTCCTTGTCATTCCTTTCCTTTCCATGCCATTCCATGACATTCCAAGAATTTACTTTCAATCACTTGACTTTCCATGCCATGCCATGCCATATCATGCCTTTCCTTTCCATGCCATGCCATGCCATGCATTTCCTTTCCTTTCCTCTCCATGCCATGCCATTCATTTCCATGCCACACATTACCTTGCCATGGCTTGCATTAGATTTCCATGTCATTCCATGCCATGTCACGCCTTGGCTCTCCATGCCATGCCATGCCATGCCTTGCATTTACATGCCATACCATGTCCTACCATGCCATGTCATGTCATTCCATTCCTTTCCATGCCATGCCTTGCCTTTCCATTCCTTTCCTTTCCATGTCATGACATGCATTGTCATTCCATGCATTTCCTTACCATGATATGACATGATATGCCTTTCATTACATTTACTTTCCATGTCATGCCATGCCTTTCCATGCCATGCCTTTCCATGCCATGTCATGCCTTTCCATGCCATGCCATGCCTTTCATTGCCTTTCATTTCCAAGGCATGCCTTGCCTTTCCATGCTTTTTCATTCCATTCCAAGACATTCCTTGCCTTTCCATGCCATGCCATACCTTACATTTCCTTTCTTTTCCATTCCATGCCATGCCTTTCCATGCCTTACCATTCCTTGTCATGCCATGTCATTCCTTTCCTTGCCTTGCCTTTCCAAGCCATTTCTTGCCTTTTCAAGACATGCCTGGCCTTTCCATGACATCCCATGCCCTTCCATGTCATATCATTTCATTCCTTTCCATGACATGCATTTTCTTTCCTTGTCATGTCATTGCATGCCATTCCCTTAATTTATGTTCCTTTCCATGTCATGTCGTGCCTTGCCTTTCCATTTCATTCCTTTATTTTCCTAGATTTACCAACCCATGCCATGCCATATCATTCATTTCCATCCAATGTATTTCCTTGCTAGTCCATGCCTTTCCTTTCCATGCCATGTCATGCCATGCCATGCCTTGAATTTCCATTCCTTTCCATGCCATTCCTTTCCTTTCCATGCCTTTCCATTCCATGTCGTGTCTTACCATGCAAATCCTTGCCATACCTTTCCTTTCTATGTCATTCCTTTCCTTTCCTTGCACTACCTTTCTATCCCATGTCATGCCTTCCCTTGTCCTTCCATGCCTTTCATGGCCTTGCATTTTCATGCCATGCCTTGCCTTCACTTTCCATGCCATGTCTTGCATTTCATTTTCTTTCCTTTCCTTAGCTAACCAAAATTCATCTAAAAGGTACTTTGATTATGATATTCATAAAACTAATTGTTTGTAAGAATATAGTTATTTTGATCATTAGAGAGAATTTGTTTTCAAGTTAATTTAATAAAAAAATAATGGTATTCATATATAATACATTTTTTTCCCTTAAAACAATTAATGCTTGTACTAAATGAACAAGTTTAGTACCTAAAAATTACAATCAAAGGATTCATTAAGCACGAAATTCCATAACTTGTTATCCCATCTATATTAGATAAAATACTTGCATGAGAATTTCAATGTGATAACATAAGGTCTCTTTATTTATATATCTTAGGTATCTTCATAGTTGTGAAACTTGGATTATCATAATCAATAGGATTATCATAATTAATAGGATTACCAAATTACCAAATTGTCCCTCAATGACTTGAGGAGGCGAGTTGAAACTCACAATAAAAATCAAATCGATACTTAGATGGATGAACTATCATTTGTATTGGATCCGAGGCACTAGGTTTCAACTACTGGTGCCCCTCCACTATTATTATGTTTCCCAAAAATGCATTTTTTGTAGGATCTTTGAGACTAGGATTTTTCTCAATGAAACGTAGCGCAAATTTTGAACAAGAGGTCGATTTTCAAGAACGTTGTGCCAGGTGATTGTGGGTATCATGGTTGTGTGTGCCTTGGCCAAACAAATGTCCAGGACCTTACAAAACTCTTTTATGTTTATAGGTTTGGATTTTATGCCCCTAGACCAAATTGCCAACATGTCCTTGAATGACTTGAGGGGGCAAGTTGCAACTCATGATAATACCCAAACCGAGAATCAAATGGAAAAATCATCGATTGCATTGAATTCGAGGCACCAATTTTCAACTAGTGGGGCCCCTTTGTTGTCATTTCATTTCCCAGAAAAATATTTCTTACAGGATCTTCGAGACTAAGGTTTTGCTCAATGAGGGATAATGCAAATTTTGAACAAGAGGTCAATTTTAAAGAACATTGTGTCAGGTGATTCTGGGTAGCATGGGTGCATGGGCCTTGGCCAAACAGACATTCGATATCTTATAGAACTCCGTTATAATGAACTGTTTCAATTTTATGCCCCTTGACCAAATTGCCAACATGTCCATGAATGACTTGAGGAGGCAAGTTACAATTCACGATAAAACTCAAACCAAAGCTCGAATGGATGTATCATTAATCCAGGTGGATATCGATGGCCACCCAACTATTCCAACTAGCTTAAAATAATCTTCTAACAATTTACTATTTTTAGTAGTTTTTCGGTTCCTAAACGTCTGGGGTCATTTTGAGGGCCTGAATGAAGTTTTTATTTTTGGGATAGATAACCTCAATCATATCCAAATTCTCTAATTAATCCCTCAAAATTAATCTCCTCGATGATACCTTTCCAATGAGCTATCGTGCACCCCAAATGGAGATCGTATGCCAAAGTTACGTCCCTGGGAAGTTGATACACCAAACTACCCAAAACGAGGTCTACAAAACTGTTCGTTTTTCATCTTTCTGGGTTAGGGTTTTGGATTTTATTTATGTTAAAAATGACTTAAGATCCTCATTGTAATCATATTATTTTTAATGTGAGTATTCATCACATATCTTCTCAGAGATAAGATGCTACCATTCTAGCGAGTCATTCACTCTATATTTCTACAATTTTGTACATTTCCCTCTTTAATAGAAATTTTGTATTACTGTATCTCTGTTTTTATGGTTGAATATATAATATATTTCTGTTATATTATGGGAAATATGAGATATCTCTATACATTTAGCTATTATATCTCCTCTCTCATTTTGTGCCGGAAATAATCTTGATGAGTGGTATCAAAGAAGATTGCTCTTGATCATTTTTCAGTGCATGTCCCCCGACAAGATCTGAGTATAGAAATTTTGTTCTCAAGATTGTCTCTCTTGAGGAAACTCACTCTTACATTCCCAAGAAACCCTCCCTGGTGGAAGAAAAGGAAAATGACGGAGTAGAAGATTCTATTAATCTGTTTCTTGAGAAAGATCTCAAGCGACAGAGGGATGGAATGATGCAAACATTTTACCACATCCTTCAATGCCTACTGATAATAGGCATAGATTCATTAAGAAACCACTTTGGAGGCGCCTCACCTTTCAAGGTACAATTTAATTTTTATATCCCCATATTTGAATGACAGATAGATGCAAATTCCCTAGAAAAATGGCTAAATCTACTAAAAGGTTATTTCTCTGTTCACAATTTCTCTGACAAGGAAAAGATCACCTCCACACTCCTTAAGTCTCTCCCCAATGTCAAACATTGGTGGGAAACTTACAGGCAGAAAAGTTCCACAAAGGAGTCTGGAATATATGGGGTTGATCCCACTTAGTATTTCTTTGTGGATGGGGTCAAGGAACAATATTACCCTATTGTAAACTATGACGACCAATAGATGAGATGGACTACCCTACAGTAAAAGAGGGGCCAAGAAGTGTCAAATTTCACCAATACCTTCCATACCTTGTGCACCAAGTTGTGTATCAAAGACTCTGAGTGACATTTTTCTCTGAAATACCATGGGGCTCTACACAGATACATCCAAACTGAAATGGATTTTCTGGACATCTCATCACTGAGTTTTTCTTATCGAGGCACTAGAAAAAAAAGAGTTTGGGTCTGTAGATATGAAACAACCAAAGTATGATAAATACAACCCTAACAAACAACCTCCCAAAAACTAGTCCAAGCCATAAGAAACGAAGGGTCACAGGAAGATGAATAAGGAAACTGAAAAGTGGTGCGATTTACAAAAACTCCTCGAGCACAACATTGATGAATGTCGCTAAAAAAAATCATTGGTGGTCGAGATAAAAGACAAGTAGCCAAACCTTGATTCAAAATTCGATTCAAAAAATAATGGAAAAACATAGATCATCGATGTAGACCGCACTGCTATTGTCGCGACCGCAACAATTCAACCAGAAGAACCAACAGATCCTGAAGAGGGGGATCATCTCTATGTTTCACTGATGTGGGTGAAGGCGACCCTCCTTCATTTCATTTTTGATAGAAAAATAAAGAAAAACCTCATCTTAGTAGAGGTTGTTAAATAGTTGGTATTTTCAATAACACCACACCCATAGCCATACAAGATCGGGTGGCTTCACCAGGGGAAATATCTATGGAATAGCTAATAGTTTTTATTTTCATACGACATCCATCCCTTCAAGGATGAGGTATTATGTGATGTTTCCCCGTTGGATGTTTGTGATGTTCTTTTGGGATAGCCATATATGTGGAAGCACCATGTTATTTATGAGTCTTGACCCCGTAGTGTCATTATTAATCTGGGGGGTCATATCTACAAGATACCAGAGGTAGTTCCAACTACTGTCCCACATAAAAAGTTTCAGAAGGTAGTATCTCACACTACAAAATTCACCTTCTTCGTAGTCTTTTCAAAAGGTGAACAAAAGAACATCACAACCATTGCAGCCTCAATCCAAGAACCTTCTTTCCAACAAAAGTAGGTCAACAAGATTGGAGAAAAGTGCAAGGATTCCTTCTGCACACAATCATCTCATGTATAGACACTGGTTAAAAATGTCCAACCCTTCCAGCTAGAAGTTTGTGACAACCTTCAAGAAGCTAAGAAGCACAAATTCTCCAGCAAGGAAAGTATCTCTTAAGATGTAGATTCAACAAATGTTTTTTCCTCTCCCCTAGGCACTCAATGCAATGGATAACATTTCTTCCTAAGGAGGGAGGATTTATCCAAGTGTATATCTATGGCCACCCACCTATTGTAACTTGATCAAAACAATCTTTTGGCAATTTACTACTTTTAGTAAATTTTCAGTTCCTAAACTTTCAGGGCCATTTTGAGGGCCTAAATGAAGTTTATTTTTTGGATTGAGCACCTCAATGAAAAAAAACATCTATGATTGATCCCCCAAAATGAATCTCTCTGATTATACCTTTCGAATGAGATATCATGCACCCCAAATAGAGATTGCATGCCAAAGTTACACCCTCGGGAAGTCAGGACGCCAAACTACTAAAAACGAGGTCCACAAAATTGTTGGATTTTCATCTTCCAGTGTTAGGGTTTTGGATTTTATTTATGTTAAAAATGAATTTAGAGCCTCATTGTATGGAGAACAAGGATATTATTCATATGATAATTTATACCGATGAAATGATAGGAAGATCCAAAATGCTAAAGTAGATGTTGCTGACAACATTTGAAAGAGAACCAATTATCCAATTTTATTCAAAGAAATGAAAGAGTCCTCTCTTGCAAATAATACTATTGTAGCTACAAAAACATCATGAGAAGGAACCTGAACTATGTAAGTCATATCTTACAACTGACCATGTAAGTTCATTATTCATGTTCATATAGTGGATTACGATGATTATTGTAAGACCCGTGATTTTAAACCTTTAGCATATATGAGTCATGTATACAATATAATGATATAGTTTGTTTGAAACATATCAAGCTCACTAGCCCAGATAGACGATCACTTCTGTAAATATGTAAAATTATTGGTAGGGAGTTTAAGGTAAAAGCCAAATTAGTGAATAGTTATATGTCCAATCCATGGATTAGATTATGGTGTGTGTCTTATATTCCTAATATGGCATTATTTGAATATGTTACCATGGTGTTTTTAATTATGTAATATTATTTTAAAATGGAAACATTATAATAAAATCACAAAATATTTGCTAGGGAAAACAAGGGGCTATGAATCTAGCCAAATGCATCATGTCCTGTTTGTATTTCATTTGGGTTCCATGTAAAGGAAAATTATATTACTCGATGTTTTGGTTATGCAAATGTTGACTCTTATTCATTTTTCCATGAATCGCTATCAATTTGAATTTCCTCTCCATATGAAAGAGGGGAAATGGGATGGTTTTAAGAGGAAGAATTATAGGTCCAACATGTAGAGAAAATGGAATCAACAGATTCCATTTTTCCTTGTTCACACTACAACACTATATGGGATGGATATATGGAGAGCCAACATGGAAGACATGGATTTCAGACCTTGTGTTGTTTCTACAAAAGGGACTTTCTACAACCCACTATGAGGGAGATTTGTAATTTCTTCCATGCTCAACATGGAGTTTACACATGACATTTAAAAAAATATTAATAACACTTTTTTTCAATGTTGACAATAAAGAAAATAATTCAATGCCAACCTCATTTCGTCAATAGGTTCTTTATACATCCTAGTGTGTGTGTGTGTGTGTGTGTATTAAAAAAATTCTTATTGTGTTGAGAAGGACTTTCTAAGGCCTAGTATGATGGAGATGTGTAATTCTTTTTGTGCTTAAAATGGAGTTGACACATGACATTTAAAAAAATATTAATAATGAAAAAATATTTCAATGCTTTCCATATATATATATGGGTGTGTGAACAAAGTTAGTGGACCAAAAAAGTGGTAAGAGGGTCAACAAGAATTCACACTCACAAGAATGCTTGAATGTTCTCAGGATTGCACACATGTTCCTCATGTTATAGGTTTGGAAAATCCAGAGCCTCCACTCAATGTGCCATGCAGGTTCATCGGTAGAAACACGTGCAAATTATTAACAACATTTGTGCTTTCTTAAGAATAATTCATGTGCATTCCTAACAATAATGTGTGTGCATTCCTAAGAAGAATGCGCACGTGTTCCTCTGATATAACATTTTTAACGGTTTGCGAACACAATTTCTGCCCATTTGCACACATCAGGCTCATCTTTTTACCCTTATTGAGAAAATATAGAGGAGCTTTATCAAGATCTTTCCATCATGTTTGATTCAAGCTAGGTATGCTTGATTTCTCTTCTTTTCCTCCCAATTTAATAATTTTTACTTTTATTCAATGAATTTAATATATTCTGAAAAAATCTAAATTATAGAAATTTGTAATCTTATAGAAAAATATCATCTAGAAAATTTAGAGAGTCACCTCTTACATTGCTTAACATTTCCCCTTTAAAAATAACTATAGAGAATTTACAGGAAATGAGATTATTTTATGTTTTTTTTTTTCTTAAAATAAGTATTGATATTTTTTGTAATTTCCTATTTTAATTAAAAAAAATGACCAAATTTACATTCCATGCCTTATTAAATTGCAACATATATTATAAAATGGAACCCAAAGACAATGTAAAATACCAACCAACACACCAAAGTGAGGAAAACCACAACACACCAAAACCACCCAACATAAACACCCAAATTGATGAGGGGTTGGAAACATTAAGAAATATTTTAAATCAATTAAGGGGCACCAAAGAACCAAGCAAAGATTCCTTGGCCACTTCATTAGACATCATTGTGATGTCCATTGCAAGTGCCTAGGGGAAATTGACTTCTATTTTTGAATATAGGGAAATAATGATTGAGTATTAAAACAATGGATTGGATAGAAAGCAAGTTGGAGACTTGGGTATATCAAAAAGAAAATTGAAGTCTATATTTATTGATCCTCGATCTAGACAACAACCAACCATGATCAAGAAACACATTTTCATTGACTAGTGTGTCCACCCACAAATTAGTGAAAAATGGATGGATAGGTCATACATGATATTTGATAAACCTTCGTACAATAATAGGTACATGTGAATTTATATTTTTTGTGAAAATTATGGGATGGATTTATTTTGGGTGAGCATGTCAACTACTTCGACATCATTGACTTCCATGGGTGGGTATAGGGTTTGCACATGACCAATATCATGTTAGGAATGATGCCATGTTAAGTCCTGGTTCCCCCGAGCAAAGGCCTGACCCGCCTACCCCAGATCCTCCTATTGCAAAGATCTTTCAATAGGTACATGTCACTATATCATCATTGACTCAGAGCCTAATGCAACATGGCAAATTTGTTGCACTATCTCGGTAGGAGGTCCCTACCAGTGACATTGATATAGGGGTCATGACTTCACCCTGTACAATAGAGTTCAGTGAGGAGATGGTGTTATAAATAAAGGGATGTGCTCATTTTTCCATAGACAATATAACAATATTGTCACCTAACCATATGCACAAAGGCCACCGTCGAGCACATTAACCTTGACAAAGAGAATAATTATGGAAGAAAACCTTAGAAACAATAGCCAATCAAAGTAGTGTACCTCTCTCTGGAGATAGAGAACCAATAAGTAATAAGAAAAATCTAAGAAGAAACTCCAAACCATAACCAAGAGAAAGTCCAAGCCAAAACTGAATTTTTCCAGTTGCAGCAGCTGCAGCGACAACTCCTCTCCAAACTTGTGCATCATTTGCCTTAATGAGTTGTGAGAGGTGAGGTAACAAATGAGATCTAGATTCATCTTATTTATATTCCTCTAGGTGACCTAAATGGGCTGACTTCTACTTCTGGAGGCTAATAATGCAATAATAAATATTTTCTTGAGCCGACTTGCCTCCTAGGGTTATTATCCAATGTTTTAGGGTTTCTCTTGCTTCTTGGAATATTCTAGTCTTGTCAAAGGTTACACATGGAGGTTAATACCTCACAGAACTACCATAATATTAATAGTCCCTCCTATCTAGGGAGGTATTAAAGTTAATGATCTTGAGCACAAACAGACCATTCAACTAGTAGCATCATCATAGCCACAGAAGTTATCTCATGATCATGTAGATCAACTCACGAGCACCATCATAACTATCGGTATCATTTTATAGAATCAACTGCATCATCTCTCGAAACCATACTCCATATGAGTAATCGACCATGATGTTGAATAACTCACTCACTCCAGAGAGTGATACAATAACTATTCTTCTAATCCAGACATATGTCCTAGAAAAATAATTGTTCCAACAGATGTTGGAAGCCACACCATGGGCTACAAGGCCTATTATTCTAATCCAGGCATACGTCCTAGAAGAATGATTGTATTGAACCATTTTCCATAGGGAGAATGTTTGTCCACCAATAATGAATACTTCCTGGACCATTCTTCACCTAGAGAATGTTTGTCCATCAACACACTAAATATCCATCTAGCTGAAAATCATCTCCAACACTAGTGATAGTCTACATGGAAATAAGAAGAATTCCATCCCATAGAAAACAATTGTGTTTATCCATAGTAGTACACAACTATTATCCAATGGTACACAACCATTTCTGGTAGCACAAGACTACTAACCTGTGACACACAATCACTACTAGTGGATCACATCCTCCATAGTAGAATACAACTATTTCCTAGAGATATACAACCACCATAACAATCATATCATCTGATATCAACCTGCATAAAAATATCATGATACAAACCAATTCATCTGGGCCATTCTTCCACTCACATTTGTGAGATATGGAAGAGCATATTCCCTCAGAAAGTAAAAGATCATCCATGGGATATATGGACTATTCTTTCTAAGTACAAAAGAATAATTGTCCCTAATTTTGTACCCTGGACCATTCACCTAACTGGGCCATTCCTCTGGCACTAATCATAGTGCAACCTGGAGAGAATGAGTCTTCCCTAGGGAATGCCTATCCCTGATTGTTGAAATTGGACCATTCACTTAACTAGGCCATTCCTAAGGCACTAAACATAGTGCAACTTGGAGAGAATGAGTTTTCCCTAGGGAATGTATGTCCGGACCATTTCCTATGGAAATGATTGTCCTTCACCAACCTCCAAAATAGACCATACTTTGAAACTTCTCACAACTATGAACTTAAAAAGAATGATTTTCTGGCGAGGAAGACCATTCTCCTTAACCACCACTCATAGTGAATTCCAAGAAGAATGAATGTCTTATACCATTCCAAACACTGGCCACAAGGGGAATCATTGTCTATGGTACAGGAACAATCTATTGAACCATTTTCATTACGAAAATGACAGTACGATTTGGACCATTTTCCGAACTGGAAAATGCCTATCCGTCAGAAATCTCAAACCACTTTCTGGAATCGAAAGGAACTTACCAACCTGAACCATTTTCCAAACTAGAAAATGACATACCATAAATCAATAACATATCAATTCTCCCTCCAAACATGGGATTAATATATTTCTTTTTCAATAAGGAATTCATCTCCACGAGCCCCAGCCTGTCCCTTAAGTATGCAATCATTTCATCTTGGACAAAGTCTTTACCAAAATATCTTCTATCTACTCATTTGTGGATATATACTGGAGAACCACTTATCCCCTCTGAACTTTATCATGGAGAATATAATGCTTGATCTCAATGTGCTTTGACCTATCACTGAACATCGTGTTCTCTGAAAGCTTCACATAGCTCTGATAACCATAATATATCGTGGTCGAATTCAACACCTGATCAGTCGCTCAAGAAACCAACTTACAAATCCACACTGCTTCTTGTAAAAGTATCACAAACTGTTATATACTCTGCTTCTACACTGCTGAGTGAAACAAACTTATGTTTCCTACTATCCCATGACATCGTGGCAAAGCTCAAAATCAAACATATCCAAGTATTACTTATTCTTTCATCTGCACCCCCTTTCCAATATGAATTGATAAATCCATGTAGATGTATATCATAACTTAAACGTCCCACAAAACAAATATCTGACTGAGTATATTGCAAATACATTAATGAGCCAATCAATTGTCCATACAGAGACGAGTCTACTGAATTAGAGTCTCTCAACTTCTTCAAAATTTTCATCATGGGAGTTTTCCATGGTGTTGCAATCCATCATCCCAGACATCTGAAGAATCATTTCAACATACTTCCTCTCTCATAGGAAGTTTTCACCACACCTTTGTTGTACATGAGAGGCTCTACACCAAGTTTTCTTAAATCCATACAAGGTCTACTTCCATATGCATACAAGGGTCTTTTACTGGTATACGTAAAAAACTTGAGGTTTCTCTACATATGCTTCTTCTTCAATTACTATGTTGAGAAGAACAATCTTTACATTAATCTGATGTAAAATCCAACCCATGGATACTGCAGGAGATAAAATGGCTCAAGTAGAGGTATGTTCGGTTACTAGAACAAGTTGTCATCATAGTCTTCTCCCTCCTACTAGGAGAACCCTCTATCCCTCAGTAATGCCTTGTATATATCAATTCTTAAGTCTTCTTCACAATTTCCCACATACATTCTTCTTCATCATAACTTCCTTCCAATCCTTGTGCTTGACTGCTACTAGTGGGTTCAAATGGGTTCAATTGGTTGTTCTAGATTTTCTTTCTTTCTTAGAATCTTCATGTTCTTCCTCATATTTATATTCAATGTTGGAGTCGATGGAATATTCTATAGATTACATGCCCTTGTTTCCTTAAGGCTCCAAACTTCTTCCATAGGAACATAAATGTATATGGACAAATACGTATATTCAAGGATTCTTTTCAAAGAAGACTTCTTCAAGAGTCAAACTGAACACTTGTTTCTTATCATGGATGCTACTTCCAATGAAGAACATGGACATATACTTCATGGTATTCACATATTCTTCAATGGATCATATCATTGGGGATTAACATCCTCCTAATCCTGGATTCATGACTAAACGAGCAATATGCATGCTCTTCTTTTGGAATTCCTTGAATAGCTCCCTCCATCTGAGAAAGTCAATTCTTCTGTCTACTGCATCTCTCTTTTCTTTCTACAAAGTTTCAAAAGCATGTTCTGGTTTCCTTTTGATTTCCGACTTCCTTCGAGTTTGACTCCTTTGAGTCTCTTTAAGTTTCTTTCTATCTGTTTTGATTGCTTCCCATCTAGAAGTTGTTTCATCCTCATAAAATTCTTCTATGACATCTTTCGCAAGGAATATTCATCAAACATATTTCACACGGGTACCTACCCGAAACAAGAGAAACAAAAACAAACAAGAATATCTATCTAGAGGAGATGTTATTTCAAATTGTGAACAAGTACAATAACCATATATATCAAGAGTATTCATATGAAATCAAGTATTTATTGCAACTAGAAATAATATAATCTTTCAAATATTGCTTTCACAATTTGTAATGCATTAATTGTCACCTTTTATATACACAAATTTGAAGCTTAACAATTTAATCAAACCTTGAACCTGAAGCCTTAACTTCTATGAAGGGTGCACCTGTTCTTATAAATGTATTGAATCCAATATTACAACTTGGACAATATCTCTATTACTTTCCCTACAAACACACTCATGTTTTTCTATATGATATAACTTAGATAACATATACAAGTGTATTGTAGCATCGTCCATCTTGTCTTCCAATCTGAAACTAGATACCATCTTGAAAAGAAGAGATTAGAAACTCAATCAAAATATTTAATGATTAGAATAAGCTAGAAACTCTAAAATTTTAACTTTGACCACAAAATTAATTTGACCAGAAGTCAACATTTGACTTTAACTTTGATCAGTCAGCCTTTGAATTTGAAAAAATATTAAAACCTGACATTTTTGTTGGCTGAGAGTACCAAGAGGTGTGCTAGGATAGGGTGCACTAGGATGTGAATGAATTATGTAAAATTCTTAACCAGAAGTGCCTGAACACAAGGGTTAGGGTTTCTTTTAGTTCCATAATTAGAAAACCTAGCTGCAGTTGTAACTGATGCTATAACGAGCTTAAAAAATAACTTCCCAATCTATCTTCTAGTGGTTAATATATCTGAAGATACTATGTCCCATCACCTATTAGAAATAAATGGATTTTCTCTTTTTTCCATATACAATATAGCAATATTGTCACCCAACCATAGGCAAAAAAACCATCCCTAAGCATGTTAACCTTGACAGAGAGAATAATTACAAAAGAAAACCGTAGAACCAATAGACAATCAAGGTAGTGTACATCTCACTAGGGTTATCACACTAAGAAAGAATAAACAAAATCTAAGAATAAATTCCAAACCATAAGTAAGAGAATGTCCAAGCAAAAATTCAAATTTTCTAGTTGTAGCAGCTACAACTGCAACTCCTCTCCAAACTTGCACACCACTGGCCTTATCTAGTTGTGAGAGGTGAGGTAACACTTGATCTATAGCGTCCTCCAAGTGACCTAGCTAGGCCGACTTCTACTTCTAGACACTAATAACTCAATAATAAATATTCTTTTGAGACAACTTGCCTCCTAGGGGTATTATCCAATGTTTTAGTGTTTCTCTTGCTTCACAGAATATTCTAGTCTTGTTAAAGGTTACACATGGAACTTAATACCTCCCCCAAATACCATAATATCAATAGAGGGCACACAAAGATAAAATTCATCCATGTGAACCTCAAATATGCTCAAGTTGTGGAAAAAATTACTATGGGCCTATTGAGGCTAGTGGACAATGAACACTACTACATATGGGCGGATTATTCCATGAAAATTTTCCACGCTTCCACTAGTTTCATATTTTTTTTAAACATGGTAGGATTTTCATCTCTATTGCCACAAAAGTTCATCACAATATCAACGAAAATATTAATTTAACCTATTCGGGATTTTCATCACTATAGAGACAAACTTTCGTGGCAATAGCGACAAAATTTTTGTCTATCTCATTGGTGAGTGTTAATTGCTAGTTGACTATTTTATCTATATATACGTGACTTTAAGATACTTTGCGATACAATTGCTATAGTTGTGACACTGTTCTTGGCTTTTGTTTGAGCTGTTTATTTTTTCCGTCACCCACCGGTTGAACACATCCAATTCTCGATCTACATAGCTCGGATTTTGAACTTGCAAGGTTAGTATGTTATTTTTTATTGATGTACTCATTTAACTTGTAATTTTTTTTTCAAATGTCCAAATTGCATTTAGCTTATTTTTTCCTTGATAATATATTT
>ML781078.1:619643-639020 GCA_009831015.1 Picea engelmannii
CTATGGAAAAGGGTATGTGGATTCCATAATATTCTAGGTTTATGGAATCCACATACCCTTTTCCCTTCAATTGTAGCTATAATCTCTCTCTCTTTTCATTGATAAAGATATGGAATTGCTCTTGAAACTCAACCCTAATCGGTCAAATGATAGTAATTGATTGCTATATTCCCTGCTTTAGAAGGGACTAATACGATACATAAACACTAACCCTAAACTTATGTTAGGTGTATATGTCGTTATTATATAAAGAAAACATTTGTACACATATGACCTTATTATAAAGATGTTATCTATGTCGTCATGATGTTGATGCTCTACACATATGATCACCTTATTATAAAGATTTTGACCTTCTTTAAAGATGTAGGTCACTGTAAATAAATATATCATAATCGAAAGGAGTAGCCAAAATATAAAAAATTGACAACTTAATGTTTGGTATGGTGTTCGTAAGACAATTACTTGTTAGGACAAGGATTTGTCACAATGAACGAAACTGACAGGAAGCTTGTTCGGTTAAGAGTGGCATTAGAGGCGAGGGGCGATGGAAAATGTTATTTCCCTTGCTATGATTGCAAAGGCTTGCAAAATAGAATACTTTTAATAACAACAACCCAAAAACATTGTAGGGAGAAGGGGCATGCCAAAGGGGGTTATGAATATCATCCCTTGGTAAGAGGATTCAATATTTAATGTATTCTCTATAATAATCAATATGTCATGAATTTTAGTAATATTTCTTATCGAAATTTTTATATTTTCTATACACACTATATTTTCTATGTTGTTTTTTAAATATATAGATGATGCCCCCAAAGTGTCGACCTATAGGGAGTTATTTGTCAAGTACTAGCAGAAATACTACTTTACATGGAGATGAACTTCGAGATCAGAATATTGAAGTTGTTGATCAAGTTATTAATGATGATATGGATGGAGATAATGTTAGTGATTCAAATCAGGAATATGAGATACATAGATTGATCCAATACATGTTTGCTCCAATGGACGAGGACAGCCAGGATGATAGTCATGATGTTGATCCTCTACTAGAGAAGTCATGTCAACCTCTTTATGAAGGCTCAACAATAAATATTTTATATGCTATATTGTTGTTGGTGAACCTGAAGGTTTTGAATGGTTTATCAAACACATGTCTCACATAGATACTAAGGTATTTAATTTGTTAATTATTTATTCTTGCATGTTCACAAATAGTTAAAAGGTTCAATTTATTCCTATATTGCTATTGTTTTCTAATTAGTAATTTAGTATATTGGATGATATATTGATGATCAATATTGTTTACATGACTTATTGTTTAGAATTTTGTAGATTGTTAGGTGATGTTCTATTACCGACGTCAAATATTTTTCCATGCACATATCGAGAAATATTCGTGATTATGAAAGAAATTGGAATAGACTATCAAGCCATTGATGCATGTCCTAATGATCATATCATATATTATGGACAAAATGCATTAGAAAATGAATGCCCACAATGTAAAATAAGTAGATATCGAACTGATAAAGTGTCAAAGAAGGTGTCTTGCAAAGTTCTTTGTTATATTCCGATAATTCCACATTTTCAACGGTTGTTATGGTGCCAAAGTATAGCATAGTTTATGGATTTCAATGCAAAGAATAGAAGTCGAGACGATGTTCTTCGAATGATTGCATATGGTTCTGCATTGAACTACATCGAAGAAAAGTGGTCATTTTTTAAAGAAGAACCTCGTAATGTTAGAATTTTGTTGGTAGCTGGTGGTGTCAATCCATTTGGAGAGCTTCGTTCTATGTACTCAGTGTGGCCTGTTTTTGTTATAAACAATAACCTTCCTCCTTGGATGTCGATCAAGAGAGAGCACATAATGTTGGCAATGATTGTTCCAGGTATTTAATTATCTTTTATTTTCTTTAAAGCATGACAAAATATTTCATTTCTTTGTTTCGTGCATGGTAATTATTTCTTTTATTTATCACGACATCTAGATAAGTATAATTAATCATGCATTAGGTTGAACCAATTAGGTAGGTACCAGGTTAAAGATATGAACGTATATATTGAGCCTCCCATCAATGAGTTGTTGAAGTTATGGTTTGGCGTCACTATGTATGACATCTCTAGGCCAATAGGGAAAAGACGATTTCAATTCCATGGAACACTATCATGGACAATTCATGATGCTCCCGGGTTAACACATTTTTGTGGTATATTAATGTTACTTTATTTTTGTGATTTAATATTATATATCTTTTTTGAAAAAATCATGCATTATTTTAAATTGTAACTCTAATTTGATGCTACATTTATTCATATATCTTGTAGGTCTTCAAACAAAGGGTAAATTTGCATGCCTAGTTTGTGGTCCTAGGATAAAATCTCATCGTTCAAGGAGTTTAGAAAAGGAAGTGTTTGATGAGTATAGGAACTTTCTACCTAAGAACCATAGTTATCGAACTACAGACAAAGCAAAGTTCAATGGTAAAGAATAAAATGGAAAAATACCACGAAGAATGACACCTTGCCTATGAAAGTTGGAATATATTAGAAATCATCAAGGTACGCAAATTATTTATGTATGACCTATTATATAAATCTTTGATTAATTTCATTAGTATTAATTCCATTTTGTCCCATTAATTAGTGTTAATTTCAATTGGTTGATGTTTCATGAATGTCGTTAAGGCACGAATGGGCTTCCACGAGGAATGAAAAGTTACCCGATGCAATTCAATAGATTACCATACTACAAGCTTGAAGCACCTACAAATAGTTCATTTGTTCGATACAATGCATATCGGGAAGAACATAACAGAATTGTTATGGCGAACATTAGATGGAAGGACTGACAAAGAGAGAATTGGAAAGATTTGTTGTGACATCTGAGAA
This sequence comes from Picea engelmannii, assembly GCA_009831015.1. Taxonomy (NCBI): domain Eukaryota; kingdom Viridiplantae; phylum Streptophyta; class Pinopsida; order Pinales; family Pinaceae; genus Picea; species Picea engelmannii. The sequence continues at coordinate 622,542 of ML781078.1, forward strand.
TCTAATCACACCTTGTAAAGTGTTATTATTAATTATGATGGCGATGGTCATGAAAAAAATACTAGTCTTCCTTGGTTATTGACGAAGCAACAAAGCAATATTGTAAAAGAGGTCATTCGAAAAATTAGGTTTCTGACGGGGTTTTCGTCAAAGATACAAAATATCTTAACTAAAAAAGGTGATTTTGGCGGGGTTAAAACACATGATTGGCTTACATTCATTAAAGTAATTAGTAGGTTATAATATATTTTCTTATTGGTACACATATTTTGGAAACAAATAATAATTATTTGTTTTTTGTTACAGTATGTTCTACCTTTATCTCTCCTAGACGACTTTGACAACAACATGAAACAAATTATTTATATACTTGGCAAATACATGAGGTAAGTATTGTTTTATAAGGAAAATGTACTTCTTATCTGATTTGTATTGGAACTTATATTTGACATATTATCTTTTATCTGGAAATTTATGTATGCCTTGATATTTGTTTATTGCATTGACATTTGTAGGTGGCTATCATCAAAAGAAATCCATAAAGAAGATATAAGGTATTGGAACAGAGAAATTCCCAGACTAATGTGTCAAATGCAACAGTATCTACCTCCAACATTTTTCAATTCACAAGAACACTACCTCATACACCAAGTTGAGGAGATTGAATTATGTGGACCAGTACACACAAGGTCGATGTGGATGGTGGAGAGGTAGTTGAAGTAATTGAAGGCTTTTGTTAGACAAAGAGCACGTCTGGAGGGTTCTATGGTTGAGGGATATATGGTATATCAATGCATGGTGTATATTAGTCAATATCTACCTAGATTAGTAGAAAATATGAATGCGCCTCACATTTGGCATCTCGATTCCATCAACAAATTTGAAGGGGAGGTCCTATTGGGGAAAGGTAAAATGAGGATTGTGAAAGGTAATTATTAGATCATGTTGATGTAGATTTAATATATTACACATCTATTAAATTATTCATTTATTAACAATAACTAATTAATGATATTAAATTTTTCTGCTATCATATAGTTTCTCGAGAGTAGGATGCTTTACATTTATACATTGCAAACAACCTTGATTGGATGGAGCATTGGAAAGAATATACTGAAGAATTATTCGATAGGTTATCTTGGGAAGGGGTCAGTAATATGATTAAAACAACGCATCATCATCGAGATCAATTTCCTGATCTTACATCAAGGGAAGTTGATTTAGCCTTTGGTTTAAAAGATAAACAGGCAAGTTAAATCTGTTACCCACATTTTCCTAGCTTTTTCCCAATTTTTCAATGTATTTGGTTTGTTTAATTATTGAAATATATATATATATATATATATAGTAATTCCTATATGAGGATTATTAATTCGCAATTTATTTTTTACCTGTTTTCCATGTTGCAGTTGAAACATCACAAGACTATGTGGTGTAATGGTCGTAAATTTCGTATCAAAATGTTGGATGATAAGATGAAAACCTCGAATTGTGGGATAACTGCAGTGTTTAAGGTCACCAACATTTCCTCTAGAAGTGACAAAAATCAAGAAGAAACTGAGAATAGGTACTATGGCCTTTTGGAGGATATAATTGAGTGTGATTTTAATTCCTTTAAAATTGTTTTGTTTGAGGTTAAATGGTATAGGCTAAAAATTCATGAACGTGATCCTGAAAGAACTGTTATTGAGCATGATAATGGATTTACCATGGTTAATACAAGGGAATTTGAACTAGGTACAGAGCCTTATGTTCTTCCAAGTCAATGTGAGAAAGTATTTTACTCAGAGGTACCTGGTAAAGCAGGTTGGTCATACGTTGTTAGATATGATCCAAGAGGAAGACCAGTAAAGTACAATCATGTAGCCGAGGTTGAAGATAATAACAAGGAAGAAGATCATGATGATGAATATCAGGAGTAGGTGGCCCATGTAGTCGATGTGTCAGATGAAGAATTTGAAGAGGTTGATCATCCAAATGTAGGATACGATGATCTCATTGATGATATCAATAACTATAGTAGTGAAAATGACGTTTATGATGATGTTGATAGGAATGAGCCTTTCACCAATATCGATTCTGAACCAAATCCTGATACAGATGTTGAACTGGATGAAGAAGAAGATGATTGATATTTAATTCATGTTGAAAAGAAGAGGTATGTGTTTATATCCTTTATATGATCTTTATATGTTTTTATATTGTATAATATAGAATATGATACATGTTCTTTATAATTTCAAATTAGGTAATATGGGGAAATTGAGAGTGATGTGAGGGGGGGCATAATTACTAGAGCTTCCATCTTCACGTGTTTCCCCTTTTTAGTAGAGAATGACTATTCTCGAAACCAAGAGGAGCTATGCATGACTGTGCCTAATCATACCAATGATGTAGTTATGTCCGTCATATGTTGTTATGATCCTTGGGGCCTAAACCATGAATTGACGATGAATATCTAAGGATTTGGTCCCTAATACATTATTCATGGGCCCTAATTGTGTATCCATTATGATCACTGACACAATATTAACAAGGATGATTATAGGCCGAAATTTAAATACTAAGCACAACAAGAATGATCCTTGGGGCCTAAGCCATTAATTGATGATGAAGATGTAAGGATTTAGTCCCTTATACATGATTCATGGGCCCTAATTGTGTATCCATTATGATCACTAACAAAATCTTAACAAGGATGATTATAGGCCCAACTTCAAATATTGAGCACAACAAAAATGATCCTTGGGGCCTAAGCCATGAATTGACAATAAAGATCTAAGGATTTAGTCCCTAATACATGATTCTTCCTTGAACAAGGGAAGTACACCTTGAATATTATGAAGATATTTTATGGTACATAAGGGAGAAATGGTTGAGGGTTATGTTCCTTCATGTTCATAGGAAATAACCATTCATTTAAATCCCCTAGTGGAGGGGAAGTTAAAGGCAAAGGAGGAGTAGCTTGGTTTGGTGGAAAACACATTCCTTGCAAAGAGGGAGTGTAGTTATTTTTGGTTACTCCCAACTTGTCATCCATTCTCATTCAACTATATGGGCACTTAATGAATAGACAAGATGGAATTGAGTTGATTTATCATGTTTAGATTGCATTTCCATACCTATTTATGGACCTAGGTTAGGGATGTAGTGCAACGGCCCTCGTCGGCACAGCCGCTCTTGCCAGGACCTTCTTTCACACGGCCTGAAGAGTTGTAACACCCTCCAAATCCCATATCGGGAATTATCGTCACCCATCGGACGCTCTTTTGATCTCCCGACAGTTGCCTCGGGAAATTGGGTTTCACGATATTGCGAACCCTACGCGCACTCCTCACGCAACTCCAAACTCCGAACCCCGAATGCCGATGGTCAACGGTCAACGGGTCAGGATATCGCCACTCGCGATGTGAATAGCATGCATTTCCAAACCCCAAGCCCCGAGGTGCCGATTCCTGATCAAATGCCACCTGGGCTCTCCTATCTTTCGGGGCCCCACTCTACCACGTCATCTTCGGGGTTTCGCAGATCACGAATCCTTGACACAAAATTTCCTTGCTGCTGGAAACCCCGAACACCGAAAACCCAATTCCCCAGATTCGTGCCACCTGTCCCTCCGACAATCGACGGCTCCCACGAAATCGGGAAATCGTGATTCGCGATTTCGACGTGCATGTGACTCTTGCACTTGCCAAACCCGATATGAGGATATGCGATGGCAAAGGGGTTCCCCTTGCGCTTGAAGTTCAACTTTCTCCCAGAAGTTCAGGTCGTCTATTCTCTTCCTCCTGAAGAGTCCTCCTGCTCAGAAGCCTCTCCCGTTCAGCTTCTCCTGGGTCTGTTCCACAATACTTGTAAGGAACTCTCCCTCCTAATATTTCACCAACTTTCCACTCAGAATCACTCTGATTTCAATTCTTCCATAAAATCACATACGCAACATATGAAATAAAGACGTAACAAGAAGCAAATATGCAAAGGCATAATGCCAGCAACACACAGGGAATAACCACATCCATGGAATTGAACCACGACTTTCCTGTTCTCCTCTTCCCAGGCTTGCCTCTAAGACTTCAACTCAACCTGCACTTCACCAACACGGTTCGAGTAACTCAACGCAACTTCTAGGCAAATGAGAATGAGAGTTTAACTGTGCAGCCACCTCAACGCACTCTATGCGGAGGAATTCCATTGCACTCTATGCAGGAGTCTCCTGGCTTAGACAGAGAAACGATTGAAACTCATTCTCTCATTCCCTCAGATTTTGAACCTGCCATGCAATCACATATGCAGCATATAGACAATAGGCAAAACAAGAAGCAAATATGCAACAGCATAATATCAACAACACACAGAGAATAATCACAACCATGAAATTGAATCAAAGCTTTACTAATAATTCAATGTCTGTACATGGGGATCCTTCAACAGTTCTCTGCGTTTCTCTCTTCTTGTCTCTGAATGCTAATGCTGAATGAATACAATAATACAAAGGAGGGTGCCTATATTCGTTTTCCCTCTAGAAAGAAAAAACTGTCAAATCTACAGTTAATTCCTATCTAACAACATTAAAACTATTAAATGCCTTCCTATCTATAATACAATACAAGTGCGCTCAGCTTTGAATGCCTTCATTTAAATGGCGGCGCAAAAATCTTCAAAGTAATTCAAAAATGTATGTGCTGGCACTGCCCAACTGTATCTCTTTATCCACGCACTGGCTCTCTTGATGAAGTCGTAGATGCTCCTGCATCATACTCCTCGGCTTAAAAGATTTCATGGGCTTCTGTCCATGAGCTCCTGCACAGTGTGACCATGCTTCTGTATGACTGCCTCTGTTTCCCAGTTGGCATCCTCCACTGGGTGATTCTTCCATTTCACCAGGTATTCAAAATACTGCGTCCGCCTGGTCTTCTTTCCTGCTCGGTTATCCAGTATGCACTCCATCTGCGGTTTCTGTGCGACTGGTAATTGTTTCTGCCACTGGATCACTGGTTCCTCAGTTCTAGTGCCTTCTTCATCAGTTCTGTATGGGTATAAGTCCGAAATATTGAAAATTAGAGATATCCCGATGCCCTCTGGCAACTCAAGCTCGTATGCATTTTCCCGGAACTTTCTCAGGACTCTGCATGGCCCGATCTTCTTCATTTTGAGCTTGTTATATGTTCCCCCCGGGAACCTTTCCTTCCTCAGGTGCGCCAGAACCATATCCCCAACTTCGAACTGAAGTTGTCTCTTTCATTGGTCGGCTCTGCGCTTATACTCTTGGTTGGACTTCTGCAGTCGTTGCTTCACCTACGTGTGAAGGTCTTGCATTGCCTCAGCGAATCTTTCTGCACTCACGCTGCTATTTTCAGCCTGTTCTAGCTCCCTGAGCTCAAAAACTCCTCTCGGCTTTGTTCCATATAAAATCTGAAATGGACTCTTACCTGTACTCCGATTCACCGAATCGTTGTACGCAAATTCTGCTTGTGGTAAGATCTGATCCCAACTGGTGTGATGCTCTGCCACCAGGCTTCTAAACATATCCCCCAGGCTTCTATTGACCACCTCGGTCTGTCCCTCGGTCTGTCCCTCGGTCTGTCCATCGGTCTGTGGATGGTATGCTGAACTGAATGCCAAGTCCGTCCCTAACTTCTTCCATAGCGTCCTCCAGAAATGACCTATGAATTTCGTGTTCCGATCCGAGACTATGCTTCTCGGCAATCCATGCAACCGCACAATCTCTTTGAAAAACAAATTCGCGATGTGGGTCGCATCGCTGGTCTTATGACACGGAATAAAATGTGCCATCTTCGAAAACCTGTCCACCACTACAAAGATGGAATCAACTCCTCGCTGAGTTCTAGGTAAACCCAACACAAAATCCATACTGATGGCTTCCCATGGCCTCTCAAGTATGGGCAATGGCTGATATAACCCAGCATTTTGTTTTTGGCCCTTTGCATGTTGACATATCCTGCATCTGTCAACAAATCGCCTTACATCTGCACGCATGCCTGGCCAATAATATGATTCGCTCAGCTTGTCGAATGTTTTGTCATGCCTGAAATGACCTGCTAAACCACCGCTGTGCTTTTCCTTCACCAAATTCTCCCTCATGGAGCAATTCAGAATTCACAATTGATTGCCTTTAAACAACAATCCATTCTGGATCATATATTCCATCCATGGACTCCGATCCCTGAGAACGGGATTCTCAGCTGCCTCGTATGCTTCTGCAAAATCTGCATCACCTGCATACATATCCTTCAGATTTTCAAAACCCAAGGTTTTGACTTTGAACTCCTGCAGCAACAAACATTTCCTGCTCAAGGCATCAACCACCTTGTTCGCAGTCCCCGAAATGTGTTTTATCACAAACGTGAAATTATGCATGTACTCTACCCACTTCGCATGCTTCTGGTTCAACTTCTCTTATTGACTCACGAACTACAATGCGTGATTATCGCTGTACAAAACGAATTCCTTGGGTATCAAGTAATGCCTCCACTTTTTCAATGCCTGTATGATGGCATAGAACTCTTTGTCGTATGTGGAGTATTTCAGCTTTGTATCATCCAGCTTCTTGTTGTAATATGCTATAGGCCTGTCATCCTGACTCAAGACTCCTCCAACAACATACCCGCTCGCATCACACTTCACCTGGAAGGTCTTCTGAAAATCTGGCAGCACCAGAATTGGCTGCTCGGTAATCTTCCGCTTCAACAGATTGAAGCTCCTTTCAGCCTATGCTGTCCAGTGAAAAACTTTATGCCGTTTCTTCACCGTGTCCATCATCGCGACGCTAATTCCACTAAAATTCCGAATGAATTTCCTGTAGAAACTAGCCAAACCATGAAAGCTCCTTACCTCCAGAACGTTCCTCGGCGATGGCCATTTCCTGATTACTTCTACCTTCTCAAGATCCATCTTCAATTCATTTGCCAAGATTACAAAACCCAAATAAATGAGTTATGTCTGCATGAACGAGCATTTCTTCAAATTGATTAGCAGCTTCTCCTGCTGTAGCCTTTTCATCACTATGGCTAAATGCCTCAAATGTTCAGCCTTGGTCTTGCTGAAAATCAATATGTCGTCCAAGTATACGAGCACAAACTTACCGATGAATTCCCGCAAGACTTCATTCATCAGTCTCATAAAAGTGCTTGGCGCGTTTGTCAACCCAAACGACATGACCAACCATTCGTACAAACCCTTGTTTGTCTTGAATGTTGTCTTCCATTCATCTCCTTCTCTCATTTGGATCTGATGATATCCGCTCTTGAGATCAATTTTCGAAAAATAATTTGCCCCACTTAGGCAATCCATCAAGTCATCCATTCTCGGCAGTGGAAACCTGTATCTGATGGTGATTTTATTTATCACCCTGGAGTCTGTACACATTCTCCAGCCTCCATCCTTTTTAGGACTTAGTACCATTGGAACAGCACACGGACTAAGGCTCTCCCTCACCATTCCTTTATCCTGCAGATCCTGTACCTGCCTTTTGACCTCCTCGTTCTCCTGAGGTGTCAACCTGTATGCTGCCTTGTTTGGCAAACTTGCTCCGGGTATGAGGTCAATGTGGTGACTCACATTCCGCATCGGTGGAAAAGAACAAGGTAGTTCGTCCACGATGATATCAGCGAACTCTCCCAACAGTTCCTGAATCTCCTCTGGCAAGTCGTCCACTCTGGTGCTTGTCAGGACAATTCTCGGTTTCCTGACAACAAAGAATTGTGGATCTTCATCCTTCTCTAGCTTTGTGAGAAGTTCTTTTCCACTCATGAGCAGTATCGTGCTGTTCACTTCTGGCTTAACCACTTTATATTTTATGGGGAGAAATGTATGTGACCTCCCATCCTTCTCCAAGGTGTATGTGTTCATCCTCCCATCATGAACCACATTCCTATCAAACTGCCATGGTTTTCCCAGTAGTACATGACATACATCCATGGGCATAACATCACACATAATTTGATCTCTATATTCACCCATTTTAAATTCAACTAAGCATTGTTTTGTGACACTTACCCGGTGTCCTTTCTGTAGCCACGACACTTTATATGGACTGGGGTGCTTGGTTGTCATCAGCTCCAACTTTTCCACCATCTCGGTTGAAACAAGATTGTCGGTGCTTCCGCTGTCCACTATGACATTGCATTTCCAGCCCTTGGTCTTGCAAGTCATCCTGAACAGTCTGCATCTTTGTACCGTGTCCTCCACCCTCCACCTCTTTCTCGGGTCTCATGAGAACTTTGTGCACTGTCAGCAACTTCCCACTTCCAGTGTCTTCATCCTCATCATCACGCCTCTGCGCCTCAGTGATGTGAGCTTCACTTCTGTCCGGCTTCCTTTCTAGATAGTCAATGACTTTGTGTCCATATTTTCCACATGTAAAACATGTGACAATTCCTCCACGGCCTCTTCCTCTACCTTGGGTACGAGGAATTACGTTGGCGTCATCATATCCGCCACCCTGCTCTGTATGCGGCCTCCTCGGCTCAACATATTGCTGCCTTTGCTGTGAGGTACCACCTCTCTCAACTCTACCCTGAGGCTTCTGCCATTCCTCCTTGGACTTCTGAGTTCTTTCTTGGGAAACCGACTTGCCTCTGGGCTGGCTCCTGCCTCGCCCTCGCTGTCCTTGCTTGCGGCTCAGCTTCTCTTCGGCCTTCAGAGCCATCTGGTACGCATCCTCAACTGTGCGGATGGTCAACATGCTCAATTCATCCTGAATGTCATATCTCAGACCATTTAGATATCTCTCCACCTTTTCATCATTGCTCTCCCGATGACCAGCTCTGATATTGAGCCTGTAGAATTCCTCGATGTATTCCTTCACCGTCATCATATTTTGTCTCAGGTTCGGCATGCGCATGAACAGTGTGATCTGGTAGTCTTTTGGAATGAACTTCGCCTTCATCTTGGCTATCATCCTATCCCAGCTCTTGATCTTCTATTTGCCTTTGGAACGTCTATCAGCCTGCAGCTCGTCCCACCATAAGGTTGCATGTCCGTTCAACTTGGTTACAGCATGCCTTACCTTCTTGTCCTCTTCGATATCTTCATATTCAAAGTAGGTGTCGAGTGCTTGGATCCAATCCAGCAACTCCTCTGCATTTAGACTCCCCTCATAGACGGGAATGTCCATCCTTGTCTTTGAGCTCATTCTAGAAATGCCTCTGATCAACCTCTCTGTTGATGCATCTTCTGCCGTGACTTCTTCAGCATCATGTCCAGCTTCCTCTTCCACCTCGGAATCGCTGAATTTCCCCGCGCCGACTCCACGTCTCTATGTGGTTTCCATCTCCTCGAGCCTTTCTCGGAGATCTCACATCTGTCTTTCTATCTCTGGGTTCCCTGCTGGCCTACCCCTTCTCCACGCGTCCCTGTCTTCACGATCAGGTGACTGCCTCTCTCTTCTGGGTGGCATGGTGTATCTGCTTCTCTCTGCTACCTGAACAAAGAGAACTCCACTTTCGGCTCTGATACCACTCTGGTGCAACTTCCCTCGTTAGCACAGCCGCTCTCACCAGGACCTTCTTTCACATGGCCCAAAGAGTTGTAACACCCTTCAAATCATGTATCGGGACTTCTCATCACCCACCGGACGCTCTGTTGATCTCCCGACAGTTGCCTTGGGAAATCGGGTTTTGCGATATTGCGAACCCTACGCACACTCCTCACGCAACTCCAAACTCCGAACCCCGAATGCCGATGTTCAACGGTCAACGGGTCGGGATATCGCCACTCGCGATGTGAATAGCATGCATTTCCAAACCCCGAGCCCCGAGGTGCTGATTCCCGATCAAATGCCACCTGGTCTCTCCTATCTTTTGGGGCCCCACTCTGCCATGTCACCTTCAGGATTTCGCGGATCGGGAATCCTCGACACAAAATTTCCTTGCTGCTGGAAACCCCGAACACCAAAACCCCGATTCCCCGGATTCGTGCCACTTGTCCCTCCGATAATCGATGGCTCCCATGAAATCGGGAAATCGTGATTCGCGATTTCGACGTGCATGCGACTCTTGCACTTGCCAACCCCGATATGTCGATATGCAATGGCAAAGGGGTTCCCCTTGCGCTTGAAGGTCAAGTTTCTCCCAGAAGTTCAGGTCGTCGATTCTCTTCCTCCTGAAGAATCCTCCTGCTCCGAAGCCTCTCCCGTTCGGCTTCTCCTGGGTCTGTTCCACAATACTTGTAAGGAACTCTCCCTCCTGAGATTTAACCAACTTTCCACTTAGAATCACTCTGATTTCAATTCTTCCATAAAATCACATACGCAGCATATGAAAGAAAGACGTAATAAGAAGCAAATATGCAAAGGCATAATGCCAGCAACACACAGGGAATAACCACATCCATGCAATTGAACCATGGATTTCCTGTTCTCCTCTTCCCAGGCTTGCCTCTAAGACTTCAACTCAACCTGCACTTCACCAACACGGTTCGAGTAACTCAACGCAACTTCTAGGCAAATGAGAATGAGAGTTTAACTGTCTAGCCACCTCAACGCACTCTATGCGGAGGAATTCCACTGCACTCTATGCAGGAGTCTCCTGGCTTAGACAGAGAAACGATTGAAACTCATTCTCTCATTCCCTCAGATTTCGAACCTGCCATGCAATCACATATGCAGCATATAGACAATAGGCAAAACAAGAAGCAAATATGCAACAACATAATATCAACAACACACAGAGAATAATCACAGCCATGAAATTGAATCAAAGCTTTACTAATAATTCAATGTGTGTACATGGGGATCCTTCAACAGTTCTCTGCGTTTCTCTCTTCTTGTCTCTGAATGCTAATGCTGAATGAATACAATAATACAAAGGAGGGTGCCTATATTCGTTTTCCCTCTCGAAAGCAAAACTGTCTAATCTACAATTAATTCCTATCTAACAGCATTAAAACTATTAAATGCCTTCCTATCTATAATACAATACAAGTGCGCTCGGCTTTGAATGCCTTCATTTAAATGGCGGCGCAAAAATCTTCAAAGTAATTCAAAAATGTATGTGCTGGCACTGCCCAGCTGTATCTCTTTATCCACGCGTTGGCTCTCTTGATGAAGTCGTAGATGCTCCTGCATCAGGATGGGACTTTACCTTTATTGTAACTCACTCCTTCTCTTACTATATAAAATGGAGGCACACATTTCTTCAATTTTATTAACAGGAATATAGAGGAGAAACTATAGAGAGAATGTAACCACTTGTTTTCTTATTCTTCATTTGGGTTGATGTAGCTTTTGGAGAATGAAAAGAATCTAGGGTTCAATAGCATGGGGTTCCCTAGTTGGTGTTCATTACGCTTATGAGAAGCTTCACTTGCGATAATCTATAATGGTTTTACATTTTCAATTTGGGATGAGCTAAATTTTTGTGAGGTAAATCTATGCTTCGGATGATCTAAACGGTTTTGCTTGTCTAATTTGGGATGAGTTGATTCATTGTAATATAATAATATTTCATGTGAAATAGAAAGAGATGTGTTTATTGTCCCAAATATGTTGCATGTTTGATCTTTGGGTGAATTTGTTGTTGATTTATCAAGTTGATTTAATGAATAGACAAGATGGAATTGAGTTGATTTATCATGTTTAAATTGCATTTCCATACCTATTTATGGACCTAGGTTAGGGATGAGACTTTACCTTTATTGTAACTCACTCCTTCTCTTACTATATAAAATGGAAGCACACATTGCTTCAATATTATTAACAAGAATATAGAGGAGAAACTATAGAGATAATGAAACCACTTGTTTTCTTATTCTTCATTTGGGTTGATGTAGCTTTTGGAGAATGAAGAGAATCTAGGGTTCAATAGCATGGGGTTCCCTAGTTGGTGTTCATTATGCTTATGAGAAGCTTCACTTGCGAAATGATTTTCATTATTTTGGTTTAATATATATTATATATAATATTATATATATAATATATATTATATATTATATATATAATACATATTATATATTATATATATTAAAAACGAATTTTTAAAACCAAAAACGAAATTTAAATTTAGTTCAAAATCATGCGGCCTGCTTCAAAGGGCGCAATACACACAATCCATAGCCATTATCACTCCACAATCCATGTGTGCACAACAAAATCCATCCCACCAGAGTCCGGCCACCATAGTCCATGCATGCACACCATTGTCCGGCCACCACAGTTCGACCATTATCACTCGCACACAGGAGGATTTGGGGCACGTAGGTTATGATTTGGAGGACGGGAGAAGAAGGAGGGCACACGATTTGTAGAGGAGAAGGGCACATGATTTGCAGAGGCTAGGGCACATGATTTGCAGAGGAGGAGGGAACATGTTTTTGCACCGAAGGAGGGCACATGGCCAAAGGAAATTGTATGACCTCTTTCTCCTATCTCTTGACTTCCTGACCATTTTCCCTTGATTTAAATGCCATCTAAACACAACATTTATCGTATCCCTCGAGACTTTTAGAAATATTTGGAAGATAATAGAAGTGAAATAAAGGGAAAAAGGCTCTTTTTTCCAAACAAAACCCGATGCATTTGCAATTGGTAAGCATTCTCCAACAACCAAGTAAATTTTTAGTTTGGTCTATGTAGTGGTATTCAATAGACTCTTATCTCAACCAAAAGGTAACGAGAATGTAAATACGTGTTTGCAACTAAGTTTTATTGGCTAATCACTAAATATGCTCACGAAAATAGTTTTATACAACCCTCTAATTCTCATAAGATTTCTCAAGACCAAAATGCCAATGATAATATTAACTTACAATGATAGTTTATCCTTTGATAGTTATTCTATGCAAGTTTTGATGCAAATTGAACTCAACTGAATGGCCATTCAATTTCATTGATATAATCCCACCTCATCTCCTCTTATTTTTGTGCGTACAGATTGTAGGTTCAATGTGTGTCAATCTATGGAATAATAGAGAACATGAATTGATCTCCCATGTAATTCAAATCTAGAGATAATATTCCAAGGTTTTAACCAATACCTATGTCCACAATCCTACTATTTACTATAGGAATTAAAAACATATGAGGTTTTAATTTACTACTCAAAATTTTGAGTAAGATAACAAAATGATCAACAAAATGGTTGAGGAAGTGAATTAATGTTGCATAGGATTGATTTAGCAAATTAAATTGTCGGTTGTAGGTTGATTTAATAAAACAAAATATGTCTATAGGAAATTTCTCAATGTAGAGTCAAGGGTAATAGTGAAATGACCCACCAAAGTAGAGTCAAGGGTAGTAGTGAAATGACCCATTTGTTGCCTCTGAGGTCATTGAACTCTATGCATCAGTATTCAGTACATCTCCAAGAAGGGGTTCTTTTGAAATATTACAGGTAGCAAATGGGATGGGGTCACCTTGGTGGTTTCCATTAGCCTACTATAGGAATATCCAGTGGGAGAGATACCTCCGACATTTCTTCCACTCTTTTGACAAATTTCAAGCATTCTGCCTTTTTCTTCTTGGGAAAATATTTAATCAATGAACTAAAATCGACATCGTTTGGGAGTGGCGGAGGAGGATGGGGAGGAGAGGAATCCCTAGGCGATCCCTACTCCTCCATGGATGCGACAACTCTAGCAGCGGAGTTGCAGAGCTATTCGATCAGAATATTGCTTCATGAGAACTCACTACATCCCAATACTTGTTGCACTTTCTCCTTTGAATTTTGTGTTGTTACTCCACTTGCTGTTACTCACTATTACTCTACTGCAACTCGCTATAACTCTATTGTAACACTTTCTGTAACTCTGCTGCAACTCACTATAGCTATGTTGTAACTCTGTTGCAACACTATGTTGTAAGTGTACTTTCTCCTTCAAATTTTATGTTGTTACTCCACTTGTTGTTACTCACTGTTACTCTACTGCAACTCGATATAACTCTGTTGTAACACTTTCTGTAATTCTACTGCAACTCACTATAACTATGTTGTAACTCTGCTGCAACACTATGTTGTAACTGTACGTTCTCCTTCGAATTTTGTGTTTTTACTCCACTTTTTGTTACTCACTATTACTCTGCTGCAACTCGATATAACTCTACTGCAACACTTTCTGTAACTCTGCTGCAACTCACTATAACTAAGATGTAACTCTGCTGCAACACTATGTTGTAACTGTACTTTCTCCTTCAAATTTTGTGATGTTACTCTACTTCCTGTTACTCACTATTACTCTTTTGCAACTCGTTATAACTCTGCTGCAACACTTTCTGTAACTCTGTTGCAACTCACTATAACTATGTTGTATCTCTACTACAACACTATGTTGTAACTGTACTTTCTCCTTCGAATTTTGTGTTGTTACTCCACTTGTTGTTACTCACTATTACTCTGCTGCAACTTGCTATAACTCTGATATCCCTCATACTCTGCATCAATGTTTGGGTCTGGGTTGAATGTTATGGCTCTCTAAATTTGTGATTTTTACCAAATTTGTGCACTTTTGTGACTGGTACAATCAACCATGGAGACTAGATTCTGTCATATTTAGTAGAAAATAAATCAATAACTAAGAAAAACTTTGTAGCAGGTGTATATAGTAATCATTCTTATGACTACATAGAAACTTTCATATTGGTAAATTGATGTTCTTGTCAATTTCTACATCAATCAATAATTTTCAACCTTGCCCTTTTTTGCACATTCTCGAGACATGGAATTTTTTTATTTGAAATGGCTCTGTGAATTTTTTGTAGTGTTCAAATTGATAGTTTGAGAAGAGAGTTTGAGGGAATACCTTCAAATGAGGAAATCTTGGCCATTGCCATTGATTTAGTTTTTCAATAAACTGTGGTCTCAAAAGAAAAGATAAAATCCCTGATGTTTATAAATCAACACAACTTGGATAGTAAATGGAAGTGGTGAAATGTCAACTCATCCACCTATGGGCATCTTATATCTAACATAAAAATAGTCCCAATTCATGTTGAACTTTAGCATAGATTCATAATGGTCAATGAAATAATTGGGAATTATGATGGTGTCTCAAGTGGACACCACCATACTATTGTTCCATGTTTAGAAATGTCTTTCATTTAGGTTGATTTTATCCTCAAACATTTCGACCTTCCAAGATGAAAAAACTATGGACACTAAATCCCCATTCACAAGAGAGGTGATGTTGCATACCACTTGGGGATTCCAATGTGACATAGAAAAGGATACTAAAACATAACCATATCATAAAGGTTAGCCCACACCTAGGTTTTCTACATTGCATCCACAAAATCATTCGTAACGTACTTGCACTAGTCGAGTGTGGTTCTCTACATGCATCTGGTATATCATAAGCTCCCTAGGTGCACCTGAAATTAGCCTTACATAAGCCTTTTGGTTTTCTTTCTGCTATAGTACACCAAGGGTATGGCCTATCCTCCATAGTTGGTGCCATTGAATATTTGACAGAATATTATTGTTGTAAAGACTCATGTATATCAAATATCTATAGTGCTTAACACTCCCTTGTTTGGGCCCTACAAACCCTAACATATACAAAGTAGGAAACTCATTGGCCACTTTTTAAACTTTTCCCAACATCCATACTTCGAACTTACCTCCATTGGAAACTCTAAAACATCACCCATCATGCAAATTCAAACTTTGTGTCATTCACCCTCTTATAGTTTCTTGAGACATTTATGGACTAGGTCATTAGGCCTCTTCCAATATTTGGACCATGTTTGAACATTAGGGCCAAATTTAACTTCAACCCATTCTTGAACTTTGGGCCTTTACAAATCCATCCTACCACTTTTTAAACTTCATCTAATAACAATACTTTGAACGTAAGCCCCCTGAGCATTTTGAAACAAGGATAATGGGCCACTTCGGTATGGGGGAATTGATCCATTTCAAAAGATTGGGCTTCTTATGAACTTTTTCAAAACTTAATAGGAAGGCCATGATTTCAGCACTTGGACCTGCAACTTTACGCAACTTTGTGCAACATGCAACTTTATGCAACAATGCAACTTTCTTCCCCTAGACAATCCTACGAAGATTTAAATAGGACCTAAAAACCTTATTTAAATGTACCAATGGTTCCAAATGAAACTATATTGCAACTATATTGCAACTTATGCAACTATATTGCAACTATATTCTCAAATATTAGTGAGTGGTCAAATGCAACTATATGCAACTATATTGCAACTTATGCAACTTATGCAACTATATTGCAACAACTTCGTATGCAACTATATGGAACTATGCAACTATGCAACATGCAACTTACACAACTTTATGCAACTATATGCAACTAGGTGTGGAAATTTCAACTTTATGCAACTTTATGATGGATAGGTGTGGCAATTTCAACTTTATGCAACTAAATGAAACTATATGCAACTGTGTTGAAAGTGAGACGTGTTGTAACTATATTTCAACTTATGCGACTATATGCAACTATATGCAACTTATGCAACTATATTATAACTTATGCAACTATATGCAACTTATGCAA
>ML781078.1:652159-684140 GCA_009831015.1 Picea engelmannii
CTACACACACTCGACAAAGTATTTCAGCTATCACTCTATTCTAACTTCATACTTTGGGGGGCTCTCTGTTACACATTATTTTCATCATCCCTATGATCGTTAATGATGTAAACCTATATGTTGCCTTCAGAGGGGTCAGTGGCCTGAGTTCCTAAAGAGAGAAGGGAGAAGAAATTCTCCTGAGAAAAGAAGTTGCTTTTTCCTATGTAAAAACCTTATAAAAAGGGAAGTTCGTAGGTTTCTATATAGGCAGGGTGCGAGAATGACCCATTCTTACAGGTTTCACTATAGCTAGGGTGCGAGGTGTTTGCAGGTTTCTCTATAGCTAGGGTGCGAGAATGCCTACACGTGGGGAAAATGAGCGTTTTCTCGAATCTTCTAGAAGGAGAAACTTCTATGGTGAGGTGGCATCCGAATGGTTTGGATTTTAATGACTTTCATGATTTAGTGGGATCATCCTAACCTCCTCACCTTATCCTCTTCAACTTATAAAAGGAGAGGAGTTCTCATGTAAAAAGTTAGCTTGAGCTTGGGTGAGCTTTGTTGGTTCTTGAGCTTGTTAGCTTTGTCTTGGTTGGAGTGGCTTTGAGATTTTCCTTTGTCAAGATAGATTGTGAATATTATCAGATCTATGCTCTCAGAATTCTTGGAGTGAAAGTGTGTAGGGAACGAAGGACAGTTGGAAGGGACTTTACGACATCAAGGCAATGGTTGTAATCTCTCTTTCACATTTAATATGATACAGTAATATGATTCTTTCCTATAAATCTTGTTCTATTTTATTGTATGATTCCTTGATCACATACATAGGTTTATATTGATTTTATGCTATTACCATCACTTTGGTTGGTTGTGTTCTTTTGCAGGATCATTCTTGTATGAGTGGTGGAACGAAGCTAGGATGGCGATGGTGAGAGGAAGCGACATTTAAATGGTATGTCACTCATCTCTCTTTAGTTAGTAAATTCAATATCTAAAACTTAAGGAAAGCGTCATGTTCTGTCTTGCTTTGTTCTAGATCCAAGTGGATCTAGGGAGATCGGTTTGTGTCCGCACTTACGGATTTATCCAGTAACAGTTAGGTAAAAATACAACAATCAACCATATTAGCCAAAGAGTGACTTACAAAATTAAACCAACTATTTTAACTTCTTTCAAACATAAAACTTCTAACTTGGAACAATTTCATGTGTTCTCCAAACCATGCAGGATTTATGGCAAGGACTATAAGGTCCGGAAGATTCCATGATACTATCTTCATTACAAACTTTCAACATGAGAATTCATAGCCTCATCATCTCTCAAGATATCAAGGAAACAAAAAGCATTTGGAGAGGTACATTATGAAATTGAGGCAAGGAACACTCATTTAAGGTTCTATCTTTTTGTTTCTAAGAGTCTTTAACGTAATGATCCCACTAAGAGTTCATTCATGCGAGCAAAGGTTAGGCCATATGGCCCCCACATTTTAGATAGGAGGTGGGTTGGGAAGCCCCAAAGAGAAATTTTCCCACAATCGAGCTAACAATCTTCTTAGAAGTTGGGACAGGGATAGGTTCCATGGTTAGTTAATCTTTTTGGATTTGAGGATCTTTTCCCTTATTTACAACCTTCACTATTTGTGAAGGGAAAGGCCACAAAGCCTTGCATTTGAACATTGTTTGCAACTTGGGTTTCAACATTTTCCACGTTTGTCAAGGGAAATCCTTAATCCTATGGTCAATGATTTGGCATTGAAGCATATGTTCAAGAGGTTAGTGTACTACACTAGTTGGTGAATCCCCCCCCCCCTATTCATCGCCACCTATATGTGCATAAATTCATTAAGTTATTTAAACATTTTGACTCTTAAGGAAACCCCTTTTCTAAGGCCATAGGTTGAAGAACCTCATAATCTAATGTCATATGAAATTACCAATTGATGTAATGATACATTTTAAGAAATCCCCAAAATTATGGTCAATCTTTAAAACACTACCCCATATTGACGAATATAATTGGGCACCTTCATCTGCAAAGAAATTTTTGTCATTTGGAAAGGAGAACAAGGTATTCCAACACACCCATGGATTGTGAGAAACCACTTCATGGAAATGAAATTTTTCCTTAAAAGAGAACTGTTGAGATTATAAAGCATCACAAACATAAAGACTAGTGCCGACTAATTTCCTAGGACAAATGGAGTCAAGATAATGCATTCAAGGAGGCCAAGAAGGAGAGAAGGTGAATATTTGATCCTTAGAGTTATCCACTCATAGAACCAAGTCAAATTTCAAAGGAAAACCACTAAAGTTTATCCACTCATAAACCCTAGGTGTCGTCCCACTTTCTCTAATGTGTCTAGAAAATAATATTAATTGAACTAGGTCTTGAGCCTAGGGGGTATCCACTTCCAACCCATAGACCAAACCCGAGATAATATAAACCTTAAGGGGATAGCCACTCCTAACCCTTAAAGCAAATCTTAAGGGGATCCACCTCTCATTCTTGCACTAATGCCTTGAAAATATAATAATTCTTGCATGTTTTATTTATATGCTTGGGATACCCATGCAATTGTAAATAAAGGATAGAATTCTCTTCAACTTATATCCATTATCATCTACATTGTGGATTAAAAGTTTCTTGAGAATTTATTATATCTACTACACATGATAAATGTAAATATTTCAAAATGAAACTTTACATGAGTGAAGAAGATAATTACATCTTGTTTTCATGTTTCAACATGGTATAAAAACTACCATATTGTTTAGTCTAGTTTACTCTAAAATGTATATCCACTTTATATCTTCAAGCTTCCCACATGAGCTTATTCTTGGCTCTTCTTTATTAACAACAAAATTATGAAATTTATACTTTAATCCTCCTTCAATCCTACAATCATCTCAAAGAGTTGAGACTTGCATATATATACAAGTTTTGAAAGGTTTTAACCATTTGCCAAAATTTGAGCTAGATGTAGGTAATCCCTTATATTCTTCAAGTGCATAAGAGTTTAACTTTAGAGCTATGGTCAAATAAAAACATCAAAGGTCTTAAAGGAAATTGACTAGGTGGTTTTATATACATTTATCATACTTGATTACCAAATCAAAATGTTGCAGGATACCATTCACATGAAGTCTGAGCTTTGTTGTGACTTGGATCAATTGACAAGGATTATAAAATATTATGATTTGAGTTAATTTTTTTTTGTTTTCCCAACAAATAATTCATGTAGTACTTCAATGCCTAAACTATGATGTACAATTCCTTATCTTATTTCGGTATATTATGATTGCACCAACAAAAGTTTCAAGTGTTATGTTATCCAACTCCTTCATTGTATCAAAGGTTCCGCCATTGTGTATCATGTGAAATTTGCTTTGATTTCAAATGACATTTCAAGTTTCATTAGATTTAATATTGATGCATTACAATTCTTTCAAGTCAAAGCTTCAGTTACTTGGTTTTCAATTGCAATGAATTGAAAGGTTATACTTTCCTTTTCTAATGTGCATTGAAGAGACACTTCATTCCTAAATAATTTGCTAACCCCATGAATTACCTTGGTTCAATTAAATTACTTTGCTGCAACTCGCTATAACTCTGTTGCAACTCACTATAACTATGTTGTAATTCTGCTGCAACACTATCCTGTAACTGTACTTTCTCCTTCAAATTTTGTGTTGTTATTCCACTTGCTCTTACTCACTATTACTCTACTGCAACTCGTTATAACTCTGCTGCAACCCTTTCTGTAACTCTGCTGCAACTCACTATAACTATGCTATAACTTTGTTGGAGCACTATGTTGTAACTGTACTTTCTCCTTCGAATTTTGTGTTGTTACTCCACTTGCTCTTACTCACTATTACTCTGCTGCAACTCGCTATAACTCTGCTGCAACACTTTATGTAACTCTACTGCAACTCACTATAACTATGTTGTAACTCTGTTGCAACACTATATTGTAACTCTACTTTCTCCTTCGAATTTTGTGTTGTTACTCTACTTGCTATTACTCACTATTACTCTGCTGCAACTCACTATAACTCTACTGCAACACTTTCTGTAACTCTGCAGCAACTCACTATAACTATGCTTGACAGAGACCGCCACCTCTACCTCGACAGAGTCTCTGCGCAATCTCCCGGTCGTAAGGATCATTCATTCACTTCATGAGCCGAATCAACTCTTTAGATTCCCTGTTGGAATCACAAATTATCGATCCATAGGTCCTTCAGGAACTCCCCTATGCGAATAGCACTAGGTGAAAGCTCCTATCTCCCCAAGTGACCACAGTGCTATGACCAAGGGTCAAACCCAAAGTCACTTGTCGCAACTCGCAACTTGCGAGTTCATGAGTCGAAGCTCTCGACTCTTCCTTTCCAATCCTGCGATACCCGAGATCATGAAATGGGTATAGCTCCTCTTTTGTCAGTGCCTTCCGCGCATGACCACCAGCTAAGCTTAATGCTACCTCCTCTCGCTATTTTCCACTTCATAAGTTCAAGGTTTGAACTCTCGTGCCCTTCCTGTGCAAACCTCCGAGACTTAAAAGTCAACGAAGGTTGACCTTCCTTTCGTACTTCTTGCAACTCGCTACTTCGCGAGTTGTAGAGTCCAATATTGGCACCTTCTCTTCACGAACCCTCGAGATGTGATATTTAATTTCCTTCTCATGTTCCCACTACTCGCGACCTCGCAAGTTTCAATGTCGAGCTCTCGTGCTCTTATCTTGTGAATCCACGAAATGCAAGAAGTCAATGGAGTATTGACTCCTTCCTCTAGGCGACGCATGTTCACCTGACAATCACACGGGCCCCACCTTGTGGTTCTGCCACATGTCCACACTCGTTCCTCGACTCTCGGCAATTTGCAACTTCTCCACACGGAGCACCCAACTCTTGGGCCCTCACCCTACAAACTTTCGTGTTCATGAGACCCGAATCCTGGATCTCTTCGGCACTTCACCAATTCTGCGATTGCTGCCACCTATCCTCCTCAAATGGATGGTTGTGATTCTCTCACGACTTCACCACTCGTGACTTGGAGCACCCAAATTCTGGGCTCTCACCTTGTGAACCTCCGAGTTCGTGAGATCCCTAGATCTCTGCCACCTGTCCTCCTCAGATGGATGGTCCTGATCCTCTCGCGACTTCGCTACTCACGAAGTCAAAGGACTTCTCTCTATGACTTCCGATGTCTGAATCCA
The DNA here is from genome assembly GCA_009831015.1 of Picea engelmannii. Lineage (NCBI taxonomy): Eukaryota > Viridiplantae > Streptophyta > Pinopsida > Pinales > Pinaceae > Picea > Picea engelmannii. Next base: position 657,360 of record ML781078.1, read on the forward strand.
TGATATGGGAAATCTCACGACACGTTTCTGCTCCCAGACGAACAGTTTAGATTTCCTCAGGACTTCGCTACTCCCAAAGTCAAGATGCTCACCTATGTGAGTCTCGGTGCCCAAATCTCTTAAACGAATGATTCCACGACAGGCGTCCTCCTGCAGATGGATGGCTCAGATCTATTTCTCCTTTTTACGATTTTTGATGTCAAGTGCCTAGACTCTCATCCTTTGGACTCCCGAACTCCTGAATGTTGATATCCCGATCACCAACCATTTCGGGACTTTTACCTCTTCTTGTGAGGGTTTAAACCTCATGCAACTCTCGACAGATCTAACGACTGTCAGGTTGTTCGCTCAAGATCTGACAGTTCAGATCATTTCTCCTGTGCGCTCGTCCCGCACTTCCTCCTGGACGTGGAAACCTTCAACAGTCCAGATCTTCTCACTGATCCAACGACAACTATTTCTCCTACTGAGCCTTGGCGCTTTTCTTCCAGACTTGGAATAATTTCGAATGCTCAAAGACCTCGACCTTTTCTCATCTTCCTCTATGAACTCTATAACATTGAGTCTTATCTGTGTGTACAAGAATGTTGTTCCTCCTGAGCTTATCCTTCGAATCCTCAAGGGATTCTACGACTTCTTCACCTCTGCAGAGTCTTTGCACACAAAGTGCTATCTCTCCTGAGCTTCTCAAACACTCAGATCTCTTGGGGAATGAATCCCTCTTCCTTCTCCCTCAGATGGAGAATTTGGATGCCCTCCTGGCTATCCTTCACTCAAGCAACCTCTTGCTGAGTCCTTCAGGGTGTTCATCAACCCTGCGAAGATCCCTCAGTGGATTCTTCCTTCAACTACAGAACTCAAGAGGTTCTCTTCCTGTGCCTGTCTTCACATCTACTCAATTCCCACCTAGCAGAGTATCTTCTTACAGAACATCCAGCAGTTCCATTCTCTCTTGTGCACCCTATGCACCTGCTCAATTCCCTCCTGAAAGAGCTCTCAGAATCCTTAGTGATTCTAACTTCAGTTGAACTCACAACAGAGTTCTTCCTCTATGCACTCCTTGCACCTGCTCGATTCCCACTTGGAAGAGATTTACATAACTCCTCAGAGATTTTGTTTTCTTATGACTCTCAACAGAGTCCCTCTGTGCACTCCCTTGCACCTGTTCAATGCCCACCTGGCAGAGCTTTACATAACTCCTCAGAGATTCTCTCTGCAACTATGTTTCTCCACAACCTTTCCTCCTGAGGTGTTTAGCAACCTCAAAGGTCTTCCTCTGGATTGTTTATTTCAGCTACTATGCCCACCTAGCATGCCTTTGTCTGAATCCGCAGAGTTCAGAAGTGCTTCAGTGCACTGGCTATCAGAACCCGCAACATTCTGTCACACCCTTCTGGTATGAAGCCTCAAAGACCTCTCAATCCTGAAATCAAAACAACTCCCTGCATATGTCTAGCATACATCTACAACATAAATTGAACACACAAAGACATTCATTCAACACAGGAAATATGCAGAAAAAATTGTTGTTTATATTAAATGGCAAATGTATGTTTACAAGGGTGTTCCTGAGCACGAACTTCAAGAGAGTTTTGGCTCCTTCTCTTCTGCTCTCTACTCGCAGATTCTACCTTACATCCTCTAAGATACAATTACAATTGAAACATATTTTACATGAGAGGGCTCTTAGAGATCTTCCCTCCAACCTACCTACCCTATTCAATAGCATTGAATGGGCTGTCTAGTCCAGAATATGGATCTAGATCTTAGCCTTCAAACATTAAAGGCCTATCTACTTATAGCCTGCGCAAAGGCACGACTTCACGGCTCACCATCCTAATACATTTAATTTACATTCAAATCAAAATTGAAGACGAGGGCTACGCCTCTCTTCAACCTTGAATGCATGCGCTAACATGGCTGGCTGATGTGGAGAGATGTTCCTGCATCAATGTTGTAACTCTGCTGCAACACTATGCTGTAACTGTACTTTCTCCTTCGAATTTTGTGTTGTTACTCCAAGGAGGCTACAATAAACAAGTTCGATAAATGGTCTTAAGATATCATCCATAAATCTTATAAGTGTTATCATATTATTGTGTAATATAAATTGCATAATGACTCACTCATGCAATCCATGTGTTCTTTTGAAAGTAATATTCCAAATTATTCTTTGCGTATATTGTCATATTGGTATCCTTACTTCTAATCCAAATTCATGATAACACATGCTTACAATATTTGGTTGATTAGTGCCTTGATTATTTGTAGGGGATATATATATTACAATATATTAGAATCTTAGAATATTACAATGTAATAGTAATGCCATATTACAATGTAATATGGAATATGGCATACAATATGGTATACCATATTTCATGTAAAAAAAACATTCAAAACCTAAAGTCATCGTCGCAATATTGATGCAAGTTCGTCGGAAATATTTTGCTATTTTACCACAACCATCTCTATAGCGACAAAACTTCGTCGCAATTTGCCACGAATATTCATCGCATATACAACATGTGCGTCATAAATTTGGTTTTGAGATATTGCACTCATCAATATTACCACGGATTTTCATCGCAAGTTGCGATGGGCTTTCATCGCACGTTCAACAGCTGCGTCGTAAGTTATTGGCTTGGCATAACTTTTCGTCCCCATTGCAACGAAGTTGCGTCGTAATTACCCCATTTCTTCATTTTTATTGCGACATAATTTTGGCGGATTTGCGATGATGAATATGGTTAACCAATATTGAAGGTGGTGACACGTGGAGAGCTAATTTCGTTGATGTTTCCATGCACACTTGTATCGTGGTTATAGCGACGAAATTATTTCGACGAAAAAAAATCTCGGCTTTCGTGGAAATTGCGATGGATAAGTGTGGCAATATCAATGGAAAACCATCGCAAATTTTCTCATATGTACTAGTGGAAGCTTCATTGAGGAGGTTAGTATATTTATCATATCTATGTTCTTCATCATTATATATTTATATAGTATTCTGTGTATTTATATCGATATTTTATTTTATGTTGTTTTGCAATTGTAGGTAAATTTATATTATGTGTATCAAACCCTCTATGGCCATGGATGCATCAATCTATCTCTCCACCATTGATGCAGTAGTATAGGTAGCTTTCTTAGTCTGGCTACCCCATACACAAGTATGTGTCAAAATTGATAAATTAACCATAATGATTTCTTTATTTTATGACATCCTCTAATTTTCAATGTTCTTGTGTTTCAATAGGTTGTGGGACCAAATGATGTCGAGCAATGTCCACTTGGGATGTACAAGTCACCTACATCACAAGTATCATGTGTAGAGTTAAATATTGTTTAAATATAAAAATTTGTGTCTCTATGTTGTTGAATTTTACTATTTTGTACTAATAGTTCAATATTATTAATATGTATGCAGGATGCTTATATTTTTGCTAGTTTTAGTACTATTCCTCTACCTAGGAACCTACATATTTGGCTTCATCTTGTTGGAATAAATGTAGATTTGCATACATGTATATGATTTCTTATTCCAACTCTATTCTTACTTTACGAGTGATTTCTTTCAAATTTTGAATGTTTCTTTCATCTACCTTTATATGTTGGAGTTTCATTTTGAATTCCTTACTTCATTGTTCTTTCTCTTGGTTTTGCTGACACAAACTTTGAATGTTGTCTTCATTAGCATTCATGAAGGTGGTCCGAGCTATTGTGATGGCTATGAGATTTTCCTTTACATCTCCTATTGTGGGAACTTGTGAGAGAAATGATATCAACATTCCTTGAGTGTTTGGAACCTTCTTTACATCTTTCCAGACCTACTGTCATAAGTGAAGATTCTTAAATTGGGGAATTCACTTAGTTGAAATGGGGCCCAGATCCCTAGTCCTAAATTGTTGAATGGTGTATTTTTCCTCGATCTTGTCATTGATGCCTCTGGGATGTCAATTTCCATTGGTTTTCTATGTTAGTTCCTTGTTTGAACATCTTTTCTTCACCTTTCTTCTTCGACATCCTTATCAACTTGTTATTTTGTTTCCTTTTCCATTGCTACGTTTTCTATTGCTGATATATATTCGACTTCTCTCTACGCTATGAGATTTGCTTCAACTTCAACCTTGGATTTTTCCTTTTATACTTAGATATTTCTCTTGTTTTTGGAGGAATCATTATTTTTCTTGTGGACATTCTATTTATCTCTTGTTTTTTTATCGGTTGGTGTTTCTTTTTCTTCTTTCGATAATCAGTGCGTAGAGATGGAAATGGGAGATGATATCCTTCATGATTCTTCTACCTTCTTTCAAACTTATCCTCTTTCTCTTTATTCATATGTAATCCTCTTGATCTAGATGGATATAGGTGGCCACCCACATATTCCAATTGGCTCAAAATAGTTTTCTGGCAACTTACTATCTTTAGAAGTTTTTTGGTTCCTAAACTTTTGGGGCCATTTTGAGGGCCAATTTTTTTTTTCAAGATTGAGTACGTCAATGATAATTGAAGGCTGGCATTGAAGGCTTGAATTGAGCCCCAAAATTGAATCTCCTCATCAATACCTTTCTAGTGAGATCTCGTGCACCTGAAATAGAGATTGTACGCCAAAGTTACGCCCCTGGGAAGTTGATACACCAAATCACCCAAAACGAGGTCCACAAAACTGTTGGATATTCATCTTCTGAGGTTAGGGTTTTGGATTTTCTTTATGTTCAAAAGGCCTTCAGAGCCTCATTGTAACAATCATCTTCTTGTGAATGTGAGTAGCCATCACATCTCTTCTTAGAGATAAGCTACCACAATTCTAGTGAGTCTTTCACTCTGTATTTCTACAGTTTTGTACATTTCACTCATTAATAGAAATTATGTATTACAGTATCTCTGTGTTTATGTTTATATCTCCGATATATATCTATGTTATTAATTGGATATCTGATATATCTTTTAACATTTATTCATTATATCTCCACTCTCATTTTCTACTAAAAATAATCTTGATTAGTGGTATCAGAGGAAGATGCTCTTGATTGTTTTTCAATGCATGTCCCCGACAAGGTCCGAGTATAGAAATTTGGGTCTCAAGTTTGTATCTATTGAGAAAAATATCTCTCCCGTGCCCAAGAAACCCTCCATGGAAGAAGAAAATAAAAATGATGGAGCAAAAGATTCTATTAATATATTTCTTGAGTAAGCTCACACGCGATATAGGGATGAAATGATGGAGAATTTTTCCCACATCCTTCAATGCCTATAGATAAAAACAAGTGCATATTCATCAAGCGACCACTTTGGAGAAACCTCTCCTTTCAATGTACAATTTAATTTTGATATTCCTCTATTTGAAGGACAGATAGATGCATGTGCCCTAGAAAAGTGGTTAAATATGCTAGAAGGTTATTTCTTCATTCATAATTTCTACGACAGGGAAAATATCACCTTCACACTTCTTATGGATATCCCCCATGTCAAAAATTGGTGGGAAACTTACTGGGAGAAAAGTTCCAAAGATGAGTCTGGAATAAATGGGGTCGAGCCCACTTGATATTTTTGTGTGGATGCGGTCAAGGATAAATATTACCCTGTTGGAAATGTTGGCGACCATTACATGAGATGGACCACACTGCAACAAGAGAGGGGCCAAGAAGTGTCGGAGTTCACCAATACCTTCCATACCTTGCGCACCAAGCTACATATCAAATACTCTGAGCGACATATGGTTATGGAATACCATGGAGCTCCACATAGATACATCCAAACTGAAATGGATTTTCTGGACATCTCATCACTGGGTGTTGCTTAGAGATATGATGTCAAAATCAAGCATAAATTTAAGCACTGGAATAAGAGGGAGTTTGGGTATGAAAATACGCAACAACCAAAGTATGGTAAAAACGACCCTACCAACCATCCTTTAGAAAATCAGTCCAAGCCGTAGGAAAATAAGGGTAACAAAAAGATGAAGGACACCATAAAGTGGTGTGATTTCCACAAAATCCCATGGCACAAAACTGATGAATTTCACCCAAAACAATAATTGGTGGCCAAGATCAACGAAAAGGAGTTGAACCTTGATTTAGAATCTGATTTAGAAAATATTGGGAGAAGACATATCATCAACGAAGACCCCACTACTATGGTTGCAACTCAAACAATTCAACTAGAAGAACCAACAGATCTTGAAGAGGGGGAGAACCTTTTTCATTCACAAATGTGGGTGAAGGGGACCCCACTGCATTTTATTGTTGATAGTGAAATCTAGAAGAACCTCATCCTAGGAGAGGTCGTCAAACAATTTGTATTTTCGACAACACCACACCCACATCCATACAAAATTATGATCTTTGTGTTAGCCAACATTTATGATTGTCATACGACATCCATCTCTTCAAGGATGAGGTATTATTTGATGTTTCCTCATTGGATGTCTATAATGTTCTTTTGAACGAACCATATATGTGGAAGACACATGTTATTTATGAGTCTCGACCCCGTAGTGTCATTGTTACTCTGGGGGGTCATATCTACAGGATACCATAGGTAGTTTTGACTAATGTCCCACCTAAAAAGTTACTCAAGGTAGTATCTCATAATACAAAATTCATCTTTTTCACATTCTTTTCAAAAGGTGAACAGAAGGACATTGCAACCATTGCAGGCTTGGTCCAATATTGTAGCAAAGAAAAAATATTCCTTCTGAACATAGTCATCTCATTAGGTTCTCGACAACCTTCCACAAACCAAGAAGTGCAACTTCTCCAACAAAGAAAGTATCTCACCAAGGTCCAGATTCAACAAACGCTTCCCCCTCTCCCCCGAGAACTCAAAGAAATTGAGACCATTGATTCCTAAGGAGTTAGGATTGATCTAGGTAGATATTGGTGGCCACCCACCTATTCCAACTCACTCAAAACAATTTTCTGGCAACTTACTATTTTTAGCAGTTCTCAGCGACTAAACTTTCGGGGCCATTTTGAGGGCCCAAAAATCATTTTTTCATTATCGATCATCTTAAGGCACTCATTGATCCCCCAAAATAAATCTCTTAATCTATACATTTATAACGAGCTATCATGCACCCAAAACAGAGATCGTATGTCAAAGTTACGCCATCGAGAAGTTGGTACACCAAACTAACCAAAATGTGGTCCACAAAACTATTGACTTTTCATCTTCTGGGGTTAGGGGTTTGGATTTTATTTATGTTCAAAAGACCTTTGGAGCTTCATTGTAACAATCATCTTCTTGTGAATGCAAATAGCTATCACATCTCTTCTTAGAGATAAGCTGCCAACATTCTAGCAAGTTTTTCACTTTGTATTTCTATAGTTTTGTACATTTCGCTCATTAATAGAAATTTTGTATTATTGTATCTTTGTGTTTACAGTTGTATCTCTACTATATTAATCAAATATATAATATATCTCTATACATTTATTTATTATATATCTGCTCTCATTTCGTGCAAAACATAATCTGGGTCACCTCCCTACGAGTTTACCTCATCTCTGGAATATAACTTCAACATAGATTCACGCATTGTGATGCACCTCTTCCTCCACCCAAATATTGTTTTTGTATTCCCATGGGATCCCAACTTTTTTCAAGTGGTGTCTTATGACATTATTAGGGTCATGCCTTCGAAATGACTCTTCTCCAAAATGGTAAGACATCATAGTATTTACCTCTTCTTGATCTTGCTTGGTGTTTTCGAAGAAGTGGGTGCCTACATATAGTGGTAGTAGTGGCCATATTTATTTCTTAATATGGCACAATATCCCCCATACTCCATTTATTACTGTTTGATACACAATTTCTTGGCACACTTATTTTTCAGGCACAAACTGGGGAAGAAGATAAGGCGGCTTCATAGTGCTCACCGAACACTCTTATATAACATGTTCCATGAGATACCAATCCTCGATGCTTATGATGACTTTTATCACCTTATTGGTCATACATGGAGGCATTGTGTAACCCCCCCAACTATCCAGGTTGGGCATATCACACCAAAAATTTCTCTTGTCATCAACTATGATACCAACGTATTATATACCCAGACACCTGTTAGGCAATGCCACTTAAAAAATTTCCTTCTCTGATACCATACTGTAATTTTTCCATTTCCAACAATTAAAGAAGATTTATCTATTATTAATTAAAACATGAAATACTCTGCAATGCATGGTTACATACATATTCATAACATAATTATACAAAAACATAAATAGGATTATACAAACAACATAATCAAGATCAACTGATGGGACCAATGCATAATTACTGCTGCAAAACATGATTCAACACACAAATTGGCACTTATCTTTGAATAAATGAAACCAACTACGTGCAGACCTTCCACGTTCCTCCCATCCATAGACCGCATTGTTCATAAATCTCAACAGTGGGTCACCCCTGTTCTAGGGATAAACTCCACTTGGGTAAGGGTTTCCTAGCCAAGCTAAGTATCTCATTCCACAAGAAATGCAGTAACATGTAACTCAGTCATAGGTGACACAATCATAGGAAACTCCATCAAAAAATACAGTTCATACTAACAACGTACAGTTTCTCATTCCCCACATGCCTATCCCACCCCAATATGTGTTCCCCTTCTCTACTCAAAAGTCCTTCAACTTCCCCACTTCCCTTCTAGGGATTCAACAACATGATAGATAGGAAGTCTTAGAGCCCTATCACTGCATTTTGGTACCTCAGGAATTAATTCCCAACAATTCTCTCACTTAGAGAGAATGATATATCGCAAGAGCCTGACAACCTGCCTCTTCAATTCTCTTACTTGGAGAGAATGCAATGTCCCACAGGCCTGACAACCCACCTCTTTAGTATATCTCTCCAAGATATTAAATGCACAGGTAAATATGATAGTAACAATCCATTTTTATGACAAAATAGTTGGGTTATGATCACGACTCATTCACCACCCCCCCTGAATGATCGAATGATAGTCCCCAAAAATGTACTAAGTCCCAAGATATCTAGATGCATGTTCCCAACTTAATACTTGTCACGTTGAGAACATCCTTCAATACACAAATCCTTCTCTGTTGGACTTAGGATAATATAATATCCTTACTTTATACTTTAAAGAAATATTAATATAATATTCCTTAAGATCCCTTAACTTATCCCCCTTAACCTCAGCTAGTGGAGTTATACCCCCTCATACTCTTATACATGGCCAGTCTTCCACAAATATGCATTTTCATTATATCAACATGTCATTACATTCAAATCTTAGTACAACAGTACTGATCCTTTGTATCTAGGCTCACTAGCCTCAAAATACACAGATCACACACTAAAACTAGTGCACGCAGAACTTGTGGGATGCACACACTCTCCTTTCAGTAGTCCACCCTTGCCACCTTACATAGGTGCGCATTACAAGATATCATAAATAGAAAAGGCTCTCTAACATTTGAAACCTGCGCACTAAGACAATGTACATTGAATTATGGAATGTGCATCAACCTGGAAGGCTCTTCCTTTAGTGTGCCATCCTCATGTGGTTATGCTAGTGCGTGATGTATCCATTTAATTTGTTCTTCTTTTAGTGCACTATCCTTGTGCACTTACACAAGTGCACACCAAATACATTAAAATGCACGTGCTATATTCCTTTTAAAGTACATGCATTTTTTAGGTGTGATATTCATGTGCACTAACTTAATGCGCGCTACACCAAATCGAATATCTTACACTATGAAATCACCATCTTATATGTAAATGATAGTTACATTCATATGTACACTTTGGGTTCATCATAGGGGTATTACAATGCCCTCTCCCTTATTTATGCATTGTCCTCAGTGTAGTATATACACATGTACAATAAAAGTTTCAAAAGTTCTAAAAAGATGCAGGTATTCTTCCCACTTAGCATCCTCTTGTTCCCAAGTTGCATCCTTAGAGCCATACTAGTTCCATTGGACCTTTAATATCCATATGGATCAATCCTGGAGTTGTCTGATCTTCTGATCCAATATGCACATCAGATGCACTTGAAAACTGGCTTCTTGCTCCGCCTAATCAATGACATGATTAGTATTAGGAACATAATTTTTAAGTAATGATATATGGAATACATTATGAATATCCATTGATTAAGTAAAGGTAAGGATGTATGCAACATGCCCAATCCTTTCCAGGATTTCAAATGGTCCACAAAAGTGAGTTGCCAATTTCAAGTAATTTCCCAATCTCATGGAACTTTTGTTGGCCATTACTTTCAAGAACACATGATCAACCACTATAAATTCCCTGTGAGTTCTTCCTTTATCAACATAGATTTTATTCTTGTCCTACATAGTCTTTAAATTATGCTTTATTTTCATCATCTATTCTTCCATTACCTTGAGTAGTTTTGAAACTACTGCACGATCTGTTGGGTTTTCCCAACTGACTTGTGTGTTTCCTTTTCTCCCATAGAGTGCCTCAAATGGTCTCATCTTCAGGGATTCTTGGTACCCATTGTTGTAAGGAAACTCTACCAAGTGTATATAATCCTCCCATTTGGATATTTTATCCATCACATACATCCTTATCATATATTCTACTACCTAATTCACCCTTTTTGTATGTCCATCTGACTCTAGATGATAGGTTGTGATAAAATTCATATTTGTTTCAAATCCCTTAAACAATCCTTTCCAAAAGTTTGAGGTAAATTTTGGATCTCTATCAAACGCAATTGTCTTGGTAATTCCATGCAATCAATCTATTTCTTTCAAATAAATATCAGCTATGTTAACTACCTTGTGAACAAGCTTTACTGTAATAAAATGGGCAGCTTTGGTAAGATTATCCACCACTACCATGATAGAATCATGATGCTTGTTGGGTCTGAGTAGTTTAGTGATAAAATACATTGTTACAACCTCCCACTTCGACTTAAGAATGGTAATGGGTGTAGAAAACCAACTGGATGTCCATGTTCAACCTTGATCCTTTGACATGTCCAACACTTTGCAATAAACTCAACAACTTCTTTCTTCATGCCTAGCCAATAATATTGACTCTTGACATTTGCAATTGTTTTCTGATAACCTAGATGTCCAACATAAGGTACATTATGCATTTCTCTCAATATCAGACCCTTCAATGCCCAAGAATTTGGCAAATACATTCTACCTCTGTACATGATAATTTCCTCATTTTCCAACTTATAATCTTCAACTTTCTGCTGTAAATTTCCTTGATGAAGTTTTTACTTTACCTCCATGTAATTCTGATCTGATTTTGACACATGTTAATGTTTGAAGGATGCATCTCATACACCCTCCTGCTAAGTGTATTAACCACCTTGTTCTCTTTTCCTTTTATATTCTTTATATCAAAATCATACTCACTAATGAAATATAACCACCTGTTTTTCCTGGCATTAAGAATTTGTTGTACAAACAAGTATTTCATACCACTATGGTCTGTCCTCAACTCAAATATTTTCCCCATGAGGTAGTGCCTCCACATATTCAAGGCATGCACTATGGATGCCAACTCCAAATCATGAGTAGCATAATGTCTTTCATGCTCCTTTAACTTTCTTGATTCATAGCACACTACATACCCATTCTTTCTAAGGACTCCACCAAGTCCTTCTTTACATGCATCAATGCATACTATGAAATTTTCATTTGCATCAACAATCCTCAGTATTGTGACACTTGTTAATAAATTCTTCAAGTGTTGGAAACCCTTTTCACAATCCTATGTCCACTCAAAATTCACACATTTATTCTGTAAAGAAGTAATTGGGTGTGAAATATTTGAGAGCCCCTCAATAAATCTCCTATAGTAGCCTGAAAGGCCCATGAATGATCTCACTTCTGAGAGATTCCTTGGTTTTTTCCATCCTTCAATGACATTTATCTTTTCAGGATCTATTGTTATCCCTTCTTTTGAAATATTATGGTCCAAGTTATGAATTTATTTATGGTAAAATGAGCACTTACTCAACTTGGCATACAACTGATGCTCCCTTAAAACCTGTAACATCATTCTCAAGTGTTGTTCATGCTCTTGTTCGGACTTGGAATATATCAAAATGTCATAAAAGACAATGACAAACATTTCGAAGTAATTCTTGAATATACCATTCATGACACACATGAAGAGAATTGGTGCATTCATTAACCCAAACGAAACCACTGCAAACTCATAATGGCCATACCTTGTTCTAAAAGAAGTCTTCTTGATGTCTTATTATTTAATTCTCACCTGATGATAACCTGACCTGATATCAATATTGGAGAATATTTTTGTATCTTTCAGCTCATAAAAAAGGTCATCTATCATTGGCAAAGGATACTTGTTCTTCACAGTTACTTTATTCAACTTCCTGAAGTCAATACAAATTCTCAAAGTTCCATATTTTTTCTTCACAAACAATACCATATCACCCCAAGGTGACACACTTGGCTGTATATATGGCTTCTTCAAAATAACTTCAAGTTGAATTTGTAATTCCTTCATTTTAGGTGTACTCATCCTGTAAGGAGTGTTAGATATTGTAGCTTCTCCAGGCATCATATTGATAGCAAATTCAATATTTTTCTTAGGTGGAAATCCTAGTATCTCCTTCAATACATCTTCAAAAAAATTTAGGACTACATAATATTCAATATTTGGGACCTTGTGTTTAGGTGTTTCTTCCATCTGCGCAACAAATATTTGTCACCCTTTCCTATAAATTTTGTTTAACTGCAAGGATGAAAATTCCCTGACAGTTAATGCTCTGTGAATTCCTTGTATGGTCCTTACATTGCCTTCATCATCCAAGAAAGTAAAATATTTATTATAACATTCTAGGATAACATGGTGTTGGTCCAACCAATCCATACCAATTAGACAATCATAGGAATCTAAAGGTGTGATGTTCAAATATGAGTTGGTGTTCAATCCATTCATGTTCATTAGACATTCCTTAACCATCTCATCAAGTTTTCTTTCAGATCATGTAGCTAGTTGCACCATCCAAAGTTTTCCAAGCTTGTTTCTTGGAAATTGAAACATTTCCACCATCTTTGGATGTAGATAACTATGACTAGCTCTTGAATCAATTAAAATGGCAATGGGATGGTTATTGATCTTACCTTCTACATCAATCATATGTCATTTAAATTCAACTTCATTATTGTCCAAGGATGCATAGATCTTAGGTACATGTCTACCCATGTCTTCCATTGTTTCATCTTCCTGGGCATTGTGAACAATCCTCACTTTTTCACTTCTATGAGGGAAATAATTGTACATGTGATCTCCCTTACAACCCCAACATTGAATAGGTGGTTCACTTGGCCTTTCCTCTAATGACTCTGTCATTTTGGATTCTTTAGAAGTTGGTTATTCCTGATAGGTATTTCTGAAGAATGGTGGCTTAGTCCCCTTCTTTCTCTATTCCATATTTCTTTTGTTCTTGTCTTCCCAATCTTTCTGGTAATATGTTTTCCCTTTTTGTTAATCATAAAGGAAAATATCCCTTGTTATTGTTTCCTCCAATGTTTGGGGTCATCATATTGTATTCAGTCACTAATAAATGATCACATCCCACTCAAATATATCTGAATCTTAACTTGCTCATCTTTAATGAAGGGAACATATTTCAATAGTTCTAAAAACATTTTTTCATACTCATAGATGGTCATACTCCCTATCTTGAATTCAAATAATTCCTTCATTTTCTTGTCATAGTATCTCTTAGTGAAGCATTTCCTTCGAAAAAACCTCTTGAATTCTCTCCAAGTCACCTTCTTCTCATCAATTTGTTGTACCTTCACATATCGGTCCCACCACATTGATGCTTTTCCATTGAGCTTATAAATAACAATTCTACCTTCTTCTTGTGAACAATAATTATGCAATTGAAAATAACTTCTCATGTTTAGTAACCATGTCTTTTCATCCTCGTCCTTCTATTGCTCACCATAAAATGTAGGAGGCTTGATTTTTTTCATTTCCCCCTGTAGTTCATCCACTCCAGTCCTCTTCTTAGGTTTCTTGACAAGACTTGAACTATTGTGGTTCTCTCCTAGTGGAATTCCTTGGAGAGTGGTGGTGTTATATTGTGCACTGATCTTCCCCTCTTATCATGAGACTTATGGATTCCTGATCTCCTTGAATCAGTCTCCTTATCTATCTTCTTCTCACTTTTGTCCAATATGTGCATTAGTTTGATACTAAAGTCTTCTTGTTTCTTCTTTGCTTTCATAAGCCTCTCATTATCAAATTTATAGCTTAAGACATCCCTTTGTAAACATTTGATGGTCTCTATGAAGTTTATTCCTTCTTCCTTACCTTCTCCATGTCCATTTAATTTTGTATCTTCATTACCCATATGGACATACATTCCTATGATCTCTTCTTCATGGATGAAAATATCATGTACATATTCCATGATTCTAAATTGGCATTGATCTTGTTATCATATAATTGTTGTTAACTTTGCAAAATGTGCAGCCAACAAATTTTTTCGGCTAAACAATTTAACAAATCCATGAAATTATGTAGAGTTCAGTTTCCATAAAGCTTCATAATTCTTTCTTTTGATTTCTTGGGAAATTAATCGTCCAATTGACTTTGTGTGCATTACTTCTCCATTATAGCCCACAATTAGAATGTGCCAACTTTTCATACGAAAATGTAAAATGTAGCACATGTATTACATGCCAATAACTAATGTTCACATTTTTCTATCACGCGCTGATATTTATTGCACACAATTTTCATGTGGCGCACCAACACTCTACACACACTACCAACACCACACCACACCATGCCAAATTTCAGTGTGTTCACACCGCATGCCAATACTTTCTGCACACCAATATTCTTTCACATGTGAATATCTACTGAGCATAACTTTGATGTTTCATATCGATATTCTACACATACTGTCAGATTCAAACTGCGCGCTAGTAATTATACCTTCGAGCGACCTGAATTTCTATGCACAACATACCAATGTGGTAGGTGTAACAACAATTCAAACTGTGTTCTACCAACATTTCAAGCACACATATTGTGCATCACATTATTAGTCGTGCGACACAAGTTTTGCACCTTGTGATATCAAACTTAGCACGTTTTTCCGCACATCCAACTTTTGTGCATGCAACCAACTATACACAACACAGTGCCAAAATTTAGTGTACATACCTGTGCACCTTTATTTTCTCTGCAACCCCAAAATTTTTAGTGTGCACAACTGTGCCACATTATATTTTTACGACACTATCTCCACACAGGTGTAGTACCCAATTTTTAATGCACACACATGCACATCTTTAATTTTTCTGCACATCATTACTATTTAATGCGCAAAACATTTTCGATACTTAATTGATTTATCCATAACTTTTCATTGCAGAAATTGGGTATTTTGCCGATTTTCACCCAATTTCTACCATGAACGTTATGTAATCATGATTTTTTCTCAATTTCACTACAAGATACCCAAATTCAACCTCTGCAACCACAAATTGTTGTTGATGGTATTCTCGGTGCAAATTTTCCAATTCATTCATGAATTGAGAATTTTGTTCAAACAATTTCACTCAAACGGTTGCGACTTCCCTGTCACCTCAAATTTTATCAATTCTTGTTTGAATTTTCTAAACAGGGATTAAAATTAGGAGTATCTCTTCACTTAACCAAATTTCCCCAAATTATCCATGAATTTAACAATAGAAATTGGGGCTTTTACCCAATTCCATTCAATTACTTCAAATTTCTATCATGGACAGACTGTAATTTTAGATTTAGCAATTTCTGAATTAAATTTGTTGCGAGAATGAACTTCGGCGTGATGCTAACTCGACCCATCCAAGATCAGTGTTGAAACTCATCTCTGATAACAATTTGTGACACCCCCAATCACCCAGGCAACGAATATCACACAAAAAATTTCTCTTGGCATCAACTCTGATACCAAGTTATTATATACCCAGATACCTGCTTGAAAATGCCACTTAAAAACTGTCTTTCTCCAATACCATATTGTGATGTTTCCATTACCAACAATTAAACAAGATTTCTATATTATTAATTAAAACATAAAATACCCTTAAATGCATGGTTACATATATATTAACAAAAAAATTATACAAAAACATAAACAAGATTATACACACAACATAATCAAGATAAACCCATGGGAGAAAATGCATAATTATTAATGCAAAACATGATTCAACACACAAATTGACACTTATATTTGAATAAATAACACCAATTGTGTGCAAGCCTTCCATGTTCCTCCCATCCTTAGACCGTACTGTTCATAAATCTGAACAGTGGGTCACCCCCGAGATGGGGTAAACTCCAGTTGGGTAAGGGTTTCCTATCCAAGCTAAGTATCTCAATCCATAAGAAATAAAGTCATAGGTAATGTAGTCACATGTGACTCAATAACAATAAACTATGTCACATACTGATAGCCTACAATTTCTCATTCCCCACATGTCTGTCCCACCCGAGGAAGAGTGTCCCTTCTCTTCTCAATAGTCCTTCAACTTCCACAGTTTCTTTCTAGGGATTTAGAAACATGTCGGAAAGGAAGTCTCATAGCCATGTTGTTGTAGTTTGGCACCTAGGGAAGTAATTCCCAACAATTCTCTCACCTAGAGAGAATGAAATATCTCACGGTCCTGAAAACCCACTTCTTCAATTCTCTCACCTCGATATAATGCAATGTCCCATAGGCTTGACAACCTGCCTCTTTAGTGTATCTTTCCAAGTTAAGCAATGCATAGGTAATTGCGACACTAACATTCCAGTTTTATGACATAACAATCGGGTCATGATCATAACTCAGTCATCACCCTCCCTGAATGATCGAATGATCGTCCCAAAAACGATACTAAGTCCCAAGCTATCTGGATCGATGTTCCCAACTTGACACTTTTCACGTTGAGAATTTCCTTTAGTCCACACATCCCTCTCTCTTGGAGTTAGGATAATATAATATCCTTACTTTATACTTTTAAGAAATATTAATATAATATTTCTTAAGCTCCCTTATCTTATCCCCCTTAAACTTAGCTAGTGGAGTTATAGACCTCCATACTCTTTTATGTCATTGGTCTACCATAGTGATGTGTTTTCATTATGTTTACATATGATTACATTCACAATATTAGTACAGTAGTATTGATCCTTTTCATCCAGACTCACCAGCCTCAAAATACATAGATCAAGCACTAAAACTAGTGCACGAAAAACTTATGGGATGCACACACTCTCCTTTTAGTGCACCACCCTCACGCCCTTACATAGGTGCACATTACAACATAACATACATACAAAAGGCTCTCTGACCTTCAAAACCTGTGCACTAAGATAGTCTACATTGAATTATGGAATGTGCACCAACTTGAAAGGCTCTTCCTTTGGTGCACCATCCTCGCGTGATTATACCAGTGTGCATTGTATCCATTTGAGTTGTTATTCTTTTAGTGCACTATCCCTACGCACTTACACAAGTGCACGTGCCAAATACAATAAACTGCACGCTATATTCCTTTTAAACTGTGGACACTCTTTTGGTGTGATATTCAGGTCCATTGACTTAATGCGTGTTGCACCAAACCAAATATCTTACACTATCAACTCACTAGGTTATATGTAAATGAAAGTTACATTCATATGTACACTTCAGGTTCATCCTAGGGGTATTACACATTGTGCAAAATATAAATTCGTATAGGGGAGAAAAGAAATGCTCACATATTCTCTGATATTATGTTCGATACTTGTGCTCCCAGAGGACTTTGCAGTAGATGTGGATTGTTGGGTCTGAGGACCACCATCTCCATCCCATCCTTGAGTACTGATGGGCTATGCACATATTGTCTAGGAGGTAAGAAGACATACGAAAACTTGGGAAGATCCTGGGATGGACTTCTGTGACCGTGCTGAGTGCTACTATCAAATTCTCTAATAAAATGTCGTCCCAATTGAATTATAGCCCCTCATCTGCACAATAACAGATTAAAGGCATGTACAATACGGAGAAATTGGATGCATCTGGTTCATTGTACAACTGACACAACATAGCTACCATATACTGATAAGGTCTCCTCAAGGAATTTGTGGGGTAACCTCCCTTGGTCTCGTGCTTGAACTGCTTATCGAGTTTGTACTACTTGGGGCATAGTTCTTTAGTTGTGTGCTGAAATTCTTCAAGAAGCTTATTATCTAGCTTTCTCACTCCTTTGTCTTGGTGATAACATTTTTCCAAGTCCTAGGGCAAAATGGTGCTATGGGTTCCCCTTTAGCATTGCAAATGCATTTGTTTCCCAGATCACCGTGTTTTATAATTCAAGTGATATTGGAAACAACACAAGGGAAGACAACAATGTGGGTTGCAACTCTAAATATCCCATATCTCTAAATGTTTTTTACTATTTGCAGCTCATCTTGGTCTTCGCAGCTCATCTTGGTCTTCGGCCTCGATGGGAGAACTTGACTTCTTAAACATGCGATAAATGTCACCCACTTAGTGTTTCTCCCTCATTTTCCAAGAGTCCAAAGATGTCTCATTTTCCAAGAGTCCAAAGATGTCATCGTATGTGGCTTCAACAACATAGGGTTCCTCTTGGGTCTATCGACCACTTCTAGGGGCCGAAATTTAGTTTAACTAAGAATCTTGAAATACTAGAGGACTCACTTGAGCTGACCCTTGGAGGGAGGTCATCATCCAAATACGATAAAATAATGGCGGGCATGTTGGACAATCTAAATGAGAAGAGAAATGAATGAAATGATGCTCTGAATTCAAAATCGGACAAGTTAACATTAACTTCTTCAATGAAAATCAGAGAAGTTGATGACAAGTGTTCCGATGACTATTGACACAATTGTTGTGAAAAACTTGGATGACTATCGGCGAAGTTGATGTGAAAGACACCGAAAATCATTGGTAGAGTTAACTTGAAAGGCGATCGATTTAACTCCTCCGCTCTTATCGATGGAGTCGATACCAACTCCTTTGATACAATCGAAGGAGTTGACGACAAAATCTCTGATGACTTGAATAAATCGAATAAGTTGTGTCCAAACCTTCCATGGTTAGTCAGAGAAGCTTATGCCAACTATGCCGATAGTTATGGGTGGAGTTAAAAGGTAGGTTTCTGAAATTTTTTTGGCAACTCCCCGAAAATTTGAAATTCGTTTTGTTCCTCACTAAGATTCGTTGTAAGGTTTAATCTAGGCCAAGGATTGAAATCTTCCGTGGAGGGACTTCCATACTTGAGTTTATACGTGCCTTATCGATTGACTAAGGTCAATGTTGTCTTTGTGGCGAAGTATTAGAGTTTTTAAAATAATGGTTTAGAGCCATGTCAGTGGACGTATCTCTAGTGCCCTAGCATCACCGGATTGTGGCAGGGTACTAGGTTTCTTTTGGATTCTTCCTTGGCTTAGGTTTAGGCGGAACTGTGACTAAGGATTTGCGTAAGAGGATGGTTGAGAAGCCCATGTGGGGGAGGGGTGATGCGACGATATCCCTGGGGTTTTGTCATCATTTGGCTCGTAAAATTGTAATGGCTCGAGAGAAAGGACCAAATCCATGGACGAGTAGAGGAGAAGTCAGGAAAGAGAACCAGTAATGGTGTGAGTAGTTCATTATAGTGAAGGGAGAGTGCAAATTTTTAAACCCAAAACATGCTAAGCCATAACCCTAGAGTAGCCTACTCACAATGGAGAGAAAAAATACTGTTACAGTATGGCTTACCTGTTGGTTTAATGACACGTGACGGTTGTTGATCGGTTGCGGGCTATGAGGTTCGGGTTGTCTTGGCTTTGGTGTGGCTTTCCTATCATCGGTGTTCAATAAACAATAAGGGTTGAAGATGAGGTTTTATTTATAGGTTTTGGCAAGTTGCGCAATAAATCCAGGTCGGTGGGAAGCTTTTAAATAGATAGAGTTGCTAGGAAGTCCTTAGATGTACATCGCAAGACTTCGTGGGAAGTCCTCCGATGCCCATCGGAGGATTTATGATTTAACACAAAGGTTGCCAGAATCAATCGGATCGGAGGAAAAAACAAGAACTCGTCAAAGCTTATCAAAGGAGTTTGGAGGAACTCCTCTTATTTACATAGGAGGGGTTGAAGGTAACTCCTCTAACGTACATACATCAAAGGAGTTTCAATTAACTTTGCCTAAAATACAATTTTGAAAACTTTCAAGTGCTTTCGATTTGAGGGATGTGGACTTAAGAAAGGTGAGGCTTGAGGAATGATTTTTTTTTGAGAAAGATGAAGAACCAACAGGAGAGCTTATCAAAGTCTGAAAAATACAAGGTACCCCATTTTCTTGAAAGGATTTTGTACATAAATTATAAGAAAATGAAGGGTTGTAAGGATTTTGTACAGCAGGTAGTTAGATAAATATAGAAGAGATATGAATCCCTCGTGTCAATATATTAAAACTTAATCCAATCTATAAGATAGACCATTACAAATGCATCGTGAATCTTTTATCTTATAACACAGATAAATTAATAAAATTCATAATTATAATTTTCTTTTATCTTATAACACAGATAAATTAATAAAACTCATAATTGTAATTTTCCTTTTAACATAATAATGGAGGTAGTCATACAGCCATCTCAACCGAGGAGAAGTGATTTTTTCCAATGTGAAGCACCTTCTCCCAGCCCAATGACACGAAATGCTAATAGACGGAGGAAGCGATTTTTTTTCCTAGTGTGAAGCACCTTCTTTCTCTCTGCCCAATAATAGAAATGAAACATTGATATACTACAGAAATGAAACATTGATAAACATATATTGAAAGGAAACATGCAAAAATAAATAGACAGAAGTAAAATTAAGGAATCATAATTAACAATAATGGTGCTATTAACTACGGACGTTAGTAACAGAAATACTTAGCAGAACACAGGGATCATAACAGAGATCTACCTTATATTATAACTCATACATCGTCTGGTATACAATACTATTAAATCATGGATAAAGAATAGGTAACCTGCATCCCCAGGCGTGGAATTTCAAACCTCAGGATGCAGATTACACATTCATAGTCCCCGGCGAAAACCTTAATCTGGAATGAGATATAGCTTGCAACCTGTATCCACTACCCATATGTTTAGTATTGCGTGCCACGGAGTTGGTATCCTGGTGGAAGTAATTATATTAATACCAGCAGAAGTAAGGAACAAGGATCATGCCCAGCATATGCCACGAAAAAGACATCGGAATATAGGGTGAAGATAGGTGCGTTTAAGGAGGAACATGCTTCGATGTTTTTGTTCCTTTATCGGTGCTACTTTCTGTCATTTTTAAGGCATCAAATTTTCCTTTTGATCGGCCTCTTGGTATATTCTATTTGATTTTTCTAACTCCCGCTTCAGAGAAGCAGTACACACGCAGTACAATCCAGATGATCGAGTTTTATACAAAGGTTTTAGTGAGATTATAAAAATACTTAAATATCTACCTTACCCAAACTGCATAATGCACCATGCTTCTTCTTTCAATGCAAAGATCGTTGAGATTATAATACAAATTGGTGGAAGACAAGAAGCCCCGCTCACAACAAATATACTATATCGCTGCTGTAATGCTCTAAACCTGATATACAAGTTGCAAATTTGTATAAGCTTTGTTTATTTATCCTTTTGATTTTTTTTCCATTAGCGCTCTCCAATATATTTGTCCATTTAAGTTAAACACTTTATGTTTAAGTCGTCTCCTCCCATCTTTTCATTTCTTATGTATATATAGTAATTTTGAGATAAACTAAGTAGACCCTCATTTATATCCGACTATTTTGTCTTTATTATATAAAATGCATAACAATTGATATATTATTAATTTTGAACAATTAAACTTAGACCCTAGTTTATATTCGACTATTTTGTCTTTATTATATAAAATGCATAACAATGGAGTAAAAGTGGATGGCCTCCATTAATATTAAGGGAAGTGTTATTAGATATTGATTATGATGATAAACATTATTTTTTTTAGATTGTATCAATCTAATTTAAAGAAGTTTTGTGGAAGAGTTAAACATATATTAACAAATATACATATTATTATAATATGGTAGAAAAATAATGAACCATAAAATATTTGAAGAAAATGAAGTCTAATTATATTAAAAGGTAATATCTAAATTGAAAAGCTCATTCAATACATATGATGTAACTGTTTCTTAAGAAAATTGTAACGATCCTAGTTAAACAAATATTTAAAGATTATAAAGTAAAATTAATTAAAGAAAATAATTGTGATTAATTAAGTTATACTCTAACTACACATCACATTTAATGACCTTGAAAAATAAATTTAAAAGATCAATGAAAAATGTTAAAAAATGGTTGCGTATTCAAAGAGGGAGCCTATGAATCCCGAGAAGATAAAACATTTAAGGAGGGAGAAGGGACAGGCACGGGGGGTGGTTGGAAGAGTAACTGCATAAGTCGGCGAAGGAGGAATAAGAAAAGGGGAAAGGTTGATGGGAGGATCATTCGACGGGGGGAGAGATTTTCTGAGGAGTATGACATTGCTGTGAGCAGAGAGTTTGGTACTGTGGCTTTTGATCAGTTCAGGCACTGAGTTGCTGGAGGTTTTGGGCACGGGGGCTAGGATATCCGTAGATATCCTGGAGCTAGGTAGTTTTCCTAGTTGGCAGGGAGGATAGTAGTTTTGGGCAGTTATTTTCCTGTTTGTGGCAGGGTTGATCTACGAAGCAGGTAGCAGGAAGGCAACAACAAGACACAGAGGCAACATAAATTAGCATCAGAACCAGGTACTTTGTTAAGTTATGTATTTACTTCTTTCTTCCATGAAATCAATATTTATTGATAAATCTAAGTTACTGAAGTTGTTGTTATGAAAATCAATATTATGCTAGGAAGTTATTGTTTCAGTTTACTTAATAAAATGTTTATGAAACTTAATGATGTTTAGAGTTATCGGTTGTTACATATGGTATCAGAGCGTCTTAGTTCGAAATCTGGGCCCACGGGCCAAAACCCGAGTGTTAACTCTAGCCACGCTTCAACTACAAACAAAAACGTCCAGTCTGACCCAGTACGACTGATACAGTATCCGAAAATATACTCAGGTAGTGCCCCTAAGTTATCCAAGAAAATGATCTCATAGATATATCACAAGTAATCACTGTAGGCAATACTCTTCAACTGGATCATGTATGGTCACTACAGTTTTAGTCTGAACATTCAAAGGAATGCCTTTAAAATAGTGGCAACAAACTGGATAGTTGGAAGGATCACTTCCCACAAAATGACTATCCTTAAAGAAGCCTGAATAAAGATATTAAGCACGAAAAACAGAGATGATAACTTAATTTTATTTTGAGCAATACTTGTCAATGAAGTTTCGGGTAGAATAGACACCTGAAATTGATGAAAATGTTGAGGGAAACTTTTGTCTAAAGCTTGAAGTTGGTAAGAATTAATAACTACATGAATTATACTAAATAAAATGCAAAAGGACAATTGCAGGACCTTGAAAAGGCCTACTTCATTTCGAACTTACCTAAAAGAGGAACTGCCAATGCGCAGTCAAAAAAAAGAAGAAGGAAATTTAGAAGACTTGTATCGCGCGGGAACAGTGTAAACTAGTTCCCTGTATTAGCCTTAGTGATATTTTAAATAATGAATAATATCAGGAACTATAGACCCATACAAATTTTAACCTTGCCAAGAAAAGTTGTTTATTACGCAAGAGAACGGATCCTAGCCATTGATCTCGGCAGGACAAGCGTCAGCGTTCTGGGGAGGAATCAGGATTTTTCCCATCGGAGATTTCAGGAGAGTAGAACCGTTGCGTCGGAGAATCGCGATCCGCGATTTCCCGATAGGATCGGAGTCGTCCAAACAATGGGGACACATGTCAGGAGATCCCGCAGAGTCGAAGATCGGGGAATTGAAAGTCCCGTGCACATGACAACATAAATCACGATATCCCGAAACATGATTTCCCGATGGATACAAGGACAGAACGGGGACCACCAGGGTTAGAGTGGTGGACAGGTGTCACGGCACACCGAACGATCGCAGATCGGGGTTCGAGAAAAGACAAGTCCCGGAACTCATAGGTTTTGGATTCGCGAACTCGCGAACTCCGATACACCGGGGGAGGACATGTGTCAAAGTTCAACTCTCGCAGGGGTCAACGCCAAGTACCATCGGGATCGGGAATCGGGGATCCATGAGGACAGCGGATCACGATGGCGTAAGTGTCAATTTCCCGACGGAACAATTCCCGATTAAAGCAAGGAACCCTGATGAGATCTGTGCTGTTCATTTCGAGGACGCGTGTCAGAGGATCCTAAGGAGTCGGGGTTTGGCATATCGGAGTTTTCGGAGTCATGAAACTCTTGCACAAAGGAATCGTGATCCACAATTTCCTGACACGGTCGGAGCCGTCCGATTTGAGGGACGCATGTCCAAGGATTTAAAGGAGTCAGGGTTCGACATTTTGGGCTTTTTGCATACAAAGAAATTGTTGCATTAGAAGTCACGATTTCGCGATACCCGATAGAATGACACGAGGAAGTGGTGACGCGGAGGAGAGAGCTCACACGTGCATCAGAGATCAGTATTTTGGGATTCTCGGTGACGAGAAAATCATGTCAGGAGAACTTGCGAACTCCGAAGGCCCGACGTAATTAACTTAACGCTTAAACCTACGTTAAAAAAAAAGGATTAATTAATTGACATTTAATCAAGACTTAAACACATCACGAAATCGAAGATCGGGGTTTCATGATTCAATGTACATCGATTCTTTGATACGGGAAATCCCGAATTCCGATTTCATTAACAGTTAACTCGCAGAAGTAAAGGTTATAACCCACACTAAATAAAAATTTTAAGGGGGCGCTGGAAACTTTATACTTTGTAAAAATTTTAACCATTCGTTGGCCAATGGTAAACACTAAAAGGCATCGCGAAATTTGAAGTGAAGAAATTCTTGCCCGAGGAGGACCGAAAACCCGATAGGGAACCATAAGGCAACGGTCACATGGGTGCAGGTCACATGGACCTCGGTGTAGCTGAAAGGGATAACACGCAAAGTAGAGGTGCATCAGGATATCGGGAATCCAATAGGCACGGGATTCATGCAAATCGATAGTGCGATATCCGAAATCCCGATAAGGGATAAGACTGCGGTCACAAGGCGAGGTCGTGTGGATAACGAGCATTGCCAAGGGAGGGCTAAAGCTAGAAGGGAGCGCATCGGCATATCGAAGATCGGGAGTCCGTGAGGATAGGAAACTCTCGGCATCGGGCATAAGGAAACCCCGAAACCCAAAATTTAAGTGGGGAATTTCACAGTTAGGAGCATAGGGCCATGAGCAATACGGAAGGCAATGTATGAACAACTAACTACATGCATATGCATAGAAGAATAAATTTATAAAGATAAACGAAATAAATTGAAAGCAAAATACCCAAAATCCATACAGGGCTGGAATTACAAGCAAATCATTTTGTTTCAAAAGAAGAAATCACCATTCATTACCACCGCGTAAGGAAGGTTTATGCAATTTCTTGATACGAATAACCCCGCGTTCTTCATGAAGGTGTTGGAACTTTGCACAACATGTGGAATGAATCGTACCTCTTACCATAGCTGAGGGCGAGCTCCGCAAAATGTACAAACAAGGGATTGGTTCCCAACATTTCAAGGAGACTGGACTCCAGGTCCTGGATCTTATCAGGGGCCATATCAATATACTTTGTTTCTGCAAAACGAACTGGTAAAGTGCTCAGAACAACGGTGTGGAGGTGAGCCATGGCAAGGGATATTCTGAAAACCTTTGAGCATAGTAGAGGCAGATATGTGGTGGGCAAGGACTGATGCGAGGAAAGTCCCAGCGGATGAGAAAGTCGGACAGAGGAAGAACGCGTAGAGAGTTGAAAGGTTGACAGGTGCAGAAATTGGGGGTTAGATATGAGGGAGCTTATGAAAGCCAGATGAGCACGTGGAACCCATGCATGCCCGAACCCTTGGGTATACGCTCAATTATTTTATATATATAATATAAAGTGTAAAAAAAAAAAAAATTTAAAGTAAATTGAACAATTTAGTATCGATAATTTATATATAAAGGTCATGATAGTTAAAATTAATAAAAGGTTAAATGGGTTGAATTAGTGTAATATGATTTTAAATTAATCATTTTATTAAGAGTAAGGTTAATCTATCTTAAGGTTAATTAATGATGTTGAGGCTTGGACAAGCGGGAAGGAGGTGGCATATGCACTAGGAAGGGACGAGTAAAGCACAAGGTTAACGTAGCTACAGGGCAAGGGACCCAATAATCCTTCTCGCAAGGGTAAAGAAACCAATCTTAGACGCTTAATCCTAACCCAAACCTAGCCAATTCCCTTGATGGAGTAATGTTTGTTTACAAAGCAGTAAAGAAAACTTACGCCTAACCCTATTTCTAAGTTCAAGTAGCACCAATTTGAAACATCCTTGAACTCACCCGAACAACTTTGGGGAGATGCAGGTTAAGTCATACAAGATGGTCAGGACTCGAAGGGGTCGACGCAGGGGAGCGTCGTCACGGGCACCACTGACACCACCCACACTGTTGTAACAAAGTTTGAATTTTTTCTCCTTAGTGTCTTCATCCCAATGTATCTGAGAATCGCTTCAAGCTTATAAGTTTACACGGGGTCTGTATATCTCTGCCGTATGGGGTTTGATGCCAACAGGTATCTGAATATGACAGTCCAGCTTTTC
>ML781078.1:695155-711309 GCA_009831015.1 Picea engelmannii
TTACGTCATTATGTTGCTGATGAATCACATAAACTAAATTGGAAAGAATTGCAGGTATCGGACGTGGGAACCCTCACGGTAGAACCGTTACGCATATTGGACCGTAGAGTCCGACAGCTCAGAAACCGTCTGGTAGATCAAGTGAAGGTCCAGTGGGACAAGTATAGTCCAGGATCTGCTACTTGGGAGGACGTCGATACACTACGGCGAGACTATCCCTCACTATTTTGACCACCTCGAGAACATTTTTCTTGAAGGTGGGGTGTATGTAACACCACCTTTTGACTTAGACGACCAGGATTATCTAAGACCTATACACTTTATTTCCCAGTCACAATGAAACTATTAAGTGATACACTTAAACTTTAAACTTATGAACTTTTATGAATGTTTAAATGTTATCAATGATGAGGCATGTAATGCGATCTGTTATGTGAAGGTGAATTTTACGAATGTTTAAATGTTATTGATGATGATGTATATGATGCGACATATTGTGAGAAAGTTAAATTGTTGAATGTTTAAATACTATTAGAATGATGTTGGATACAATGCAGTCTATTTTGGGCAAATGATAATCTCGTAAATGAGTGATGAGTTTGAATTATGGGATATTATGAAATTTAATGCTAATTGGAAAACTTTGATGTTAATGTATTGGTATGGGGATACCAAATTGAAATGATGATAGTATGCCATTATACGATGATAATGCATAGAAATGTATGAGTTGTGTTGCAGACTAATCTGCAGGTTATGGGCTATGAAATAGCCAAAGAAATAATAATGATGAAAGTGGATATCAGAACGACTAACCGAGAAACATTATGGTATGAATAATGTATGTGAAATTTACATTGATTTGGATGTATTGCTATGATATTTGGATTAGTGCATGATTTTGGTACTAACACTGCCCAAAACCGAATAAACGATGACAAAACCTCCAACAACACAGTGCCCATGTATGTTCCATTGTAGGGTATTGACCCTGGTTCTATTAGGAGGGGTGGAGGCATTTCCCACCGTGTGTCCTCCGAAACCTGAAGTCATGGGAAAACGGTGCTAGTTCACTCTCCCCAAGACGTTTGATGATGACTGTCAGTTTCCTGCTAGGGAAGCTTGGTCGAGATAGCGACACTTCCACTTACGGGTTCTATTTGGAGTTAGGTCAATATAGTTGACGCTCCAAGATAGTATAGCAGAGGATGGATAGGAATGGAGTTGGAAGTAGGTTAGGGAGGAACGATGAGTATTAATAGTTGAGACATTATCGAGATTTGTTTTGTGGTGTAATTGGAAATGTGTATATATGAATATTCATTGTGATGTAACTAAACCACAGTTGTTTAAAATAAATTATTGAATCAGACAATTGTAATTAAACGATTTCTCACACAATTAATTGATTGTTGTCTTTTATAAAAGACTAGCCTTGCTGACTGGATTGAATGCATACCTAAACTATTAAAGGATGAGAGTTTGATTATTAGTATGTGCATGAGAATTGCATGTACTAGCTATACATGCATTCCTTATACATATACACTAGTATGTATGCGATTTCTTGACTTACTTACTGATAATGTCAGTTACTTGTTGTGAATGTGTGAACCATGCTATTTTCCTTTGTACCATCAGATACCTTAACTTCGGGACGAAGTTTCTTGAAGGGTGGGTGTATGTAACGACCCTAGTTAAACAAATATTTAAAGATTATAAAGTAAAATTAATTAAAGAAAATAATTGTGATTAATTAAGTAATACTCTAACTACACATCACATTTAATGACCTGAGAAATAAATTTAAAAGATCAATGAAAAATGTTAAAAAATGGTTGCGTATGCAGAGAGGGAGCCTATGAATCCCGAGAAGATAAAACATTTAAGGAGGGAGAAGGGACAAAAACGGGGGGTGGTTGGAAGAGTAACTGCATAAGTCGACGAAGGAGGGATAAGAAAAGGGGAAAGGTTGACGGGAGGATCATTCTACGGGGGGAGAGATTTTCTGAGGAGTATGACATTGTTGTGAGCAGAGAGTTTGGTACTGTGGCTTTTGATCAGTTCAGGCACTGAGTTGCTGGAGGTTTTGGGCACGAGGGCCAGGATATCCGTAGATATCCTGGAGCTAGGTAGTTTTCCTAGTTGGCAGGGAGGAAAATAGTTTTGGGCAGTTATATTCCTGTTTGTGGCAGGGTTGATCTGTGTAGCAGGTAGCGGGAAGGCAGGAACAAGACACAGAGGCAACATAAATTAGCATTAGAACTAGGTACTTTGTTAAGTTATGTATTTACTTCTTTCTGCCATGAAATCAATATTTATTGATAAATCTAAGTTACTGAAGTTGTTGTTATGAAAATCAATATTATGCTAGGAAATTATTGTTTCAGTTTACTTAATAAAATGTTTATGAAACTTAATGATGTTTAGAGTTATCGGTTGTTACAAAAATACAATCTAAAAACATAAAAAGAATAAAATGTTGTAGTATATTACAATATTGATGAAAAGTTGGTCAAAAGTGAAGGAGAAACATCAAAAGAAGAATCATAATCTCATGCTCATTTCCAAGAACGTATACAAGAACAAAATGAAAGTGTAGACTACCATCCTCACTTCTAAGAAGGAAGAATTTGATAGAATCAATGAAATTCATGGAATGTAACATTAAAGAATAATTACAAGACATGATATTCTCAAATACCAAAAATTACAAATTGTCAAGTGACAACAATGTATGGAATTCAAGGAAAGGGAACTATGACATCAAAATCCAATGATGAATGCACATTAAGAATCAAATATGGATGGGTGGATAATGAATAGTAGAAGAAATAGAAAACAATATGAATAAATCTTATTACTTGGTTTAATTATATTTAAAACGGTTATATAGAAAGATTTAAAGAGATTTTTTCAAACAATGGGGGTACTACTCTATGATATTAATGGGTATTTGAGTGGTCATACTCATATTAAATATTAGGTTACCTTAGAAGTGAGCTTGTATGAGCAATGAATGAGAATTAGTGGATATAAGAGATAACTATAGTCGTTATGGTCAACATTATGTTGACCATGATTATCTAAGGGATAAGTTATAATGGTTAATGGAACATAATCTGAAGTACTCTTTCCAAAATTGAAGTACTTATCACAATATTTATTGTAAGAGTATAACTATGTTACATATATGAGATATTAACATTTCATCTCTTTAAATATTCATGATTAAAATATTTAAAAATAAAACTATGATTCAATTTGATATCTTTGTCTATAATCTAACCATTCATTTTTGAATGAAAGGTAATACTTGACTTTACCCTTTACCTTATTACCCATAAATTTTCAGACTACCTACAAAAGGTAGCTAAAAAATCTACTATTATACTAAAATATGATTGAAAAAGAAAGACCAAAGTGCATCCATAATTTCTAAAAAAAAAATACACATGATATGATCAAATCATTTGTTTACAAAATATAATCATCATGACCATTTTTTAACAAATCCAAAAATACAATAAAATAATCATTACATGTACTTATCATCAATCAATAAACCTCCAAGGAAGGTCATTTAAATTGATTCACATTACGTCCTTAAGTGTGGAAACATATTATACGTTCCCAACCTCTCATATAATAAATTTAATATGTTATAAAAGGTAATAAATTCTCATACTTTGCTATCACTTTTTTCTCCCTAGTATAGTAGGGACACCTATATGAATCCATATTCATTCTCTCCACTTTAAAGTGCATTCATAAAAAGATGAAAAACGAAAATTTTTCAATGGGGTGTTGAGGACCGTGATCACACAAGAACATGCATGTGGTCTATAAAATGTGCAGGTGTTACTTCTCGATTGCTTTTGGCCCCTTTGACCTAGCTTACCAAAAATGTGCAGGTGTTACTTTTCGATTGCTTTTGGCCCCTTTGACCTAACTACCAACTTGACTTCTAAGTAATAACTCAAAAGAACATGGGGATTTTTTTTTTTTTATAGGAATATAACATTTTAAAAATGCATGCATCTTTCGAAGTGCACACATGTTCATTTTCCCTAATATATTTTATTACCAAACAACTCAACCATGTCAACGTGAAAGAGACACAATTTTAATAGGAAAAGGAACATTTGCATCACTTGGTGCCTATCATATCACTTGCGGTCATTGTTTCATATATTCATTAGGTAGGTTTACTCGAATATTTCTTATATTTTATAATTTTTCAAATTCTAAAAGAAAATAAAATATTTCTTATATTTTATAATTTTTCAAATTCTAAAAGAAAATAAAAATATTTTATTCTTGTTCAAATTACCACCATCACCTAATAAATACATACTCAATCCTAAATCCAAATCACCATATTCAAACATCAAAAGTGACAATGGCCTTAGTCACCAAGAAGCCTCGTACTAGATTTTAGAAACACCAAAGCCCTCATGCCTTTCACTTTCTACATGGATTGAGATTATTGTATATCCCATTACTAATTTCCGATGCTAATTATTTTTATATTTTAGAGGGCTCGGATGTTTAAATATTGTAAGATGAGGTTAGATACAAACTATGTGATATATTTACATATATAGGGATAATATATCATGACTTTATTTATTGGACTTGGAATTATATTACATTCTCTTATGAAAAAAAAAAATGTATTTGTATGGGATTGTGCACATATCAATTATTTACAAATCATTTTATGTATAAGTGGTTTATCATTTTTGGAAATATCTTTATAATAACAAGGAGGTGTCATTGTGTTTCTTAGAAAATTGTTGGCAAATTTTGTTTTAGGTCACCATGTAAAGTATTTTGATATTGGTGAATTCCATCAAGTAGGTCACGGGTCCATGCAATATCGAAAAAATACCAAGCATGATCCATTCACAAGGCCTTTCCCTCCTAGGAAAACTCCTAACCCCCTACTCAATATCTTTCCATTTCAAATAATATTCTACAAACCCAAACCTTGATTCCTACTGTAACCTATATATTACTGCAAGATAACACTTCATTTCTTTATCCTATCAAGAGCAATCTTTAGACAATGACGAGGGAGAGACTAGGCCTTTAGGTCATGGAGCAAAGTCTTTGCAGGCTAGGTCACATGGACAGATTATGTGTTCTGATCCTAGTTCATGTGATCCTCATCGATTATGAAGTTGTGAGTACACTTGTAATGGGATGATGGATTCCCTTAGACAGAATATAATTTTAATGCATATAACATTGTATATATCATCCAAAACATACCTAGGATTCCACCTAGTATTACCCAATGGAATTGAGGTGGTTGATTGATTTGTTCTCTCAGAGAGATCAAATAATTAGTATAGGTGTCTCTTATGTTAGATGGAAATGTAACGATCACCCATGTATTCCATTTTAGTTAAATTGAAAACAACATTAGGAAGTTAACCATGCGAACATATCAATAACTTCTAGTCTTTCTAAGAATGTTAGATATTTTCTTAAACAAATTATAAGGATGTCAAAAGAGATAAAAATACAAGAGAATAACATTGCTATGATAAATGAACATAGTTTTTTGGAATCATATTTCTATTTAATAAAAAAATATTGCACTCATATATTTGTGCATTGAAGCTGCCCAAATACATTTCCTTTTATATATCTTACTCTTTGAAAACTTATGCCATAAACTTTACAGTGCACAAAAATAAAGTCAAACAATATATAGTCTTGAAGAATTTTATTTTAAGGTGATAAATTCATCATTGTATGCCATGGTCCATAGAAAAATTTCCAAAAATTACATTTGGGGTCAAACCTTTGACAATGAGAGAGCTATAAGGTTTTGACATGTATGATATGCTTTGTGTCGATGATAATAAAATGAATGTTATTGTATTTAACATGAGTCTCGCAAATGAGAAATGGTTGTAAAATATGGAACATATTTCAATTATGTCCAAGGTACGTTGACTCTAGACAAATTTAGATTCTTCATTTTTCTTTTTTTAAGAATGTCTTCTTTATGAAAAAAAATTCCCAAAGGCTATTGGTCAAATTCAATAAATGTGATAACTCTAAATAGAATGCCTCAGTCTATTCTCCATCCTCTCTTATGGTTTGATCTTTGTCATTGTCACATCTCATGAGGATTTCCTTCTCGATAGAGCATAGAGCCAATTGGGAGAAGCTATCATATTTGATAACTATAAATTGAATTAGTTGTAGAGAGAGATAAGATATGATATTGACATGAAAAACCTCTAATGGTATTGGTCCATAGAGACTATTGGAAAAATAATTGAGAAAATTGGGAGAGAATTAAAGAAAAAATTTGCACTGGAATGAATGTCTAACAAATTTGAAAATTTCTCTCACTTGGGTGAGTGGTCTACAAAATATGTTGGAACTAATGTTAAAATAATTGAACTTTTAATTAATATGAATATCAAAAGGAATTCCACTAGAATTACCCATACCATTTTTTAATTATATCAGTAAAATGAAATGATCAATCAACACACTTTCGTAGAAACAATTCAATTGTTCTTTATATGAATTTAGGTTACCTTCCCTCACAAAATATGGAACCATATGTTAATATTTTATCAATCAACAAACAATATCATCAATGGCCAAATTGGATAACCTTTATAATACTTCCACCAAAACCTTAGTAGAATAAATAAATAACATATCATCCCTTCGCATAAAATATATGTCAAGCAAAGTCAAATATTTGAAAACCTCACCTTATATTGTACATAAATGACTACATGTAGATACCTAACATATCAATCATATCTAATACAATCCAATAAGTTTTAAGTTTCTAGCATAAAGGAAGATGGAAGGTAACATAACTTGTTATACAATAAGAAATATTGCAAGCCTATATTTCATATGAATAAAATCACATTTTTTCATAAATAATTATTTTCAACTCTTTTTTGTAATTACAATTAGCCACCCAACATGGAGTTATTCTTCTCAAGGACACCATCCCTTAGAGAATAGGTGACCATCCTTTTTTAAAAAAAAAAAAATATTGTTTGCATAAGATGTTAAAGAGCATGTTTGCACTCTTTGTATATTTATCATCGTGCTTCCCAACAAATCTTTAATTTATATAATATGGACTATAAATTATTTAGTTCTCCTCCTATAATTAAATCAATTTAAATTTATATTCACCACTAATCTATTCATAATACAAATCCATCTAAAAATAATCAAAGAAAAATTAAAAAATATATATAATGAATTATTTTATTATTTTATATTAATATAATCCACCCACACTTATCAACTTTCATTTATCATTATTTTTTAATAATAAACTTTTTTTATTTTAATTAAGTTGTATTACACATCTTTTCTATATGAAGTTAGTGTACCTTATGTCTCTTGACACACTTAAAATTGTTGTTTCCAAACAAATCAATAAAACCTCATACCCGACCAACTTCTTAATTAAATACAATATTGATTATGACAAAAATTATATTTAATTAATTCGTAAAACCCTTGAATAATAGTAATATAATTGCCACCCAACATACCAAACCCTTATATGTTGATTTAAAATATTTTTCAACAAAATGATTTGATATTTAGTTTTGATCTTTCAAATGCTCTTCCAATTTTCATTTTCATAATAACCAAAATTGTTCAGAAATTGCATTTGTAAGTGTTGCATCTAGATGCTACTCATGCTTTCCTTAATAATCTCTTAAGCAAGCATGCTCAATTTAATGTGGCTTAAACATGGCTTAGACACATACTCAATGAACTCAACTATTTTAGAATTCAACTCTATATATCGAGAAACGTCTTTACATAATACGTAAAAATACTTGAGGACTAAAAATACCTTAGGTTTGCATGACATAAATAAATATGCTATGTTAAGCTATTATTTAAAGGGTGTGAAAATTATATATATATATATATGTGTGTGTGTGTGTGTGGGGATGAGGTAGATAATTGAATTATGTTAAAATATTTTTAGTAATATTTATAATTTAAAGATTTGTAAAAAAATATATATATCATATTTTTAATTTAAAAAGGATATTGATATGATTATATTTTAAAATGTTGTCAATTGGATTTAGTTTGAATGGGTGGGAGAAATGATTGTTATTCTCTCCACTAAAGTTCAATTATTTAGAAAAATGTATTGCACACAAAAACTATATATCTTATTCTATGATAAATAGATTATCTTATCCATACAATCCATTTGTTGAGATAATATTTCAACCACCAAACTCCTAAGAAAACATCTCCAACACAATTCCCACAACTGGCATGTTGATCTCATAACTAGTATATTGTTATAATGGCTTCAAGCCTTGTAAGCCTTGTCATTGACAAGTCTTGTACCATGAAAATTCTAAAGGTCCTTGGAGGTTTTACCTAAAATGGAAAATATTAATATTTATAATTTTCATTTAATAAAAATGTTTCTAAATCCCAAATTTTAATTATAAATATTTTATATTAAAATAGATCCAAACGAAACACACGGAGGTGATAATGGAAAGAGGTGCTAGTTAGGGTTTGGATCGATGAAAGAAGTATATAGGAACATGGAGACCACAATCTCAAATATAGGAAGGGATCGAGCAAGGGGCAGAACTAGCGCAACAATGGAGGGAAACAAGAAGGAGGTGACAAAGCCTCAAGGGAAAAAAAAGGCATGGACACAATAACCCAGGAAGAAAAAGAAGGGAACAATAATAAGTAATTTAAGGAACCAATGTCAAGGGGACCCATCCTGATTACCAAGGATAAAGGAAGGGACAAGGCACAACTGGCTTATAAAGAGGGACACATCCAAGAACATGACAAAAAGTTGCAAAACAAATGTTTTCTTAAAACAATAGAGAACCTGAGGTACGAGGACACATACCCACTTATCAAAGAGTAAATTGAGCATATGAAGGACCACACACTAATCGGTAAGTTCATGGGACTATGGCCATCATAGAAATCACTCATGCTCTAGGTCCAAACCTGATGGAAAGTGAAAGGTAGCATAGATGTTAAATTGGGATCGAAAGGCTTCTTTACAGTTATTTTCTCTTTCTCCTCTGATAGAATTAGAATATTTGATGAAGGGCCATATTTATTTAATTTGGGTGGCTTACATATGACATACTGGACCGAGAGGTTCTCCCCTAAGAAGGAGGACTTCAAATCAACCTCGTTCTAGATCATACTATACTCTTTTCCACAGGATTTTTGGCATCATGAAACTTTGGAAGGAATAAGAGATATAATGGGATCATATGTAAAAATATCAGAGATAATAAGAATAGGAAAACATGTTTCATGCACAGGAATCTAAGTGTACATGAATGTAGTTGAAGCCCTGGCGAAATCAATAGTGTATCATTTTAGGACCAAGTCTGGGTCCAGCCTATAGATTATGAGAAAATACCCTTTCGATACAGAAAGTGCCATGAACATGGGTATTTATATATGGAATGTCCCCAAAACTCAAGCCCAAAACAAAACAAGGGGAGAGAGAAAAAATATGGGGAGGGATTTACAAAGATTCCCAATAAGAGGAAGGAAGAAAAAAAGGGAGCATGAAATACAAGAGATACATCAAAGAAAAGTTCAAACAAATTCCAAAAACTAGTAGCCAAAGAACATCCAACCACAAAGGGGTGTAAACATAAACAAATCTTGGCTATCCCGGCGACAAATCCGACCGCAGAAGATAGGAAAATATAGGAGATTCTGAAATGCCACAAAATGGAACCAAAAAGCCTCAAAAATCTTGAGAAGGAAGAGGAAACTATAATGAAATAAATCATAGACATAGAGGGATCTTAAGAAGAAATGGAGGAGGAACTGCAAAACATGGAGTTGGAGGAATCAGAAGTTGATCTCAAAGTCGTCATTCAAGCCCATGGAGAGATGGAGATAAATAAGATGCAGGGGAGCCAAATCAGACAACTATACCAAGAGATAAAGAAAAGAGAGGGTAATAAGGGGGGTCAAGAGATACCCACAACCTCAGAAAGAATCTTGGGGATTAAAAGAAACACCATCAAGAACCCAAGAAAACCAACAAGGGAGGAAAAGATAAGAGGATGAAAATCCCAAAAGTAATTCCTGGAGGAAACAAGAGCCTTACTAATAAATTGAGGGAAGGTAGTTGGGATTCCATAGAAGTACTTACATTCCCAACCAAAGTGTTAAGAATGGAGGTAATCTCATGGAATATAAGGGGACTAAAGGAGCCATCAAAGAACAGAGCGTTAAAAAGGAAGTTAACACAAGAAAAAAAAGATTTTTCTATTACAAGAGACTAAGTGTGATGGAGATACAATGTGCAAGATAACCTACAAAATATTGAAAATTAATGAAATGATTTGTATACAAGCAGAAGGAGTGACAGGGGGATTAATAGCCATATGGAACCCAACTAATTCAAAGTGGAAGGTGTGTATCAATTTCCAAGGATCCTAACCATCCCCTATCAGGCCCTTAGAACGGGGAAACGTGGCTACATATCCCATGCATCTGGACCCCTAAATCAAGATGTAAAAAGAGGATTTCTAGGAACCCTAGTATAGCTGTGGAAAATCTTACAAGATCAACATTGGATAATGGGAGGAGACTTTAACCTCATAAAACCCATTGAGGAAAAGAAAGGAGGGGTTAGAGAACTATACCTGGAAAATAAAAGATTCAAGGAATTTTTGGAGGAATTAAACCTGGTGGATCTACCAACTCAAGGGGGAATTTTCACGTGGAATAATCGATGTGGGGGGATAAAGCAATTGGCAGAGAGGATAGATAGGTTACTGGTTTCTAGGAATTTCTTGCATCACTCTCAAGGCCTTGGAACTCAGATCTTACATATCCCAGGCTCAGACCACTTGTCGATCCTAGTCAGTTGGGAGACACAAACCCCCCATCATCTGAAACCATTTTGATTTGAGAAATTATGGACAAGAAGCCAACAATTTCTCCTCATGATGTCAATAAGGTGGAACAATCAGCCCAACCTTCTAGGACTAAAATGTACCAATTCCAGCAGAGGCTAAAATACACAAAAACATGATTTAAAAATGGAACAAGGAGATATTCAAAAATATCCAAGAGGAAAGGAGAAAATTAGAAGGTATAATGGAGGAGCCGCAACAACAAATCATCCACCATGGGCTATCCCTGCTTCTATGACTAGAGGAAACCTAGCTCCAACAAGAAATCATAGAGAGAGACATCCAATAAGAGATCCTTATTCTGTACAAATATAGGGTTCAATGGTTTCACGAAGGAGAAAAAAAACTAAGTTTTTCCATATCTCCCTTCTTTGGTGCAGAAGCCAAAATAGTATAGAAACTCTCTAGAACATCGATGACACAGTGGCAGATAATCATGACGATATTGAATCAGATCTCGTGAAATACTATAGGACCCTTGTGACGAAACCATAAGGGGACAAGATGACTTGAAATGCACCAAATTATAGAGGCGATTCCATCTTTGATATCTCCAAAATAAAACAATAGTATCACTCACCAGATATCTATGGAAGAGGTGGAGGAGGTGGTCAGGGAGATGCCTTTGGGAAAATCCATGGGAACATATGGGTTTACGTCATAGTTTTTTAAAACCTATTGGAGCATCTTAGGTACAATTTTTTGGGAGGTGGTTGAGGAATCGAGGAAATCATGGTCAGTTCTTAAGGTGTTAAATTCCATATTCCTTACCCTTATCCCAAAATAAAACAACGCAAGAACGATAGACAAGTTCCACACGATCTCTCTATTTAATGTAATCTACAATATCCTCATGAAGTTCATAACTAACAGGTTGAAACCCATCCTACACTCAATTATCTCCTCGAAACATGGATGGTTTGTGGAAAGTAAAGAGATCCTGGATGGTATAATACTAGCTCATGAGACCATCTTATGAAAGGGGCAATCGGGTATGTTGATAAAGAGATAGCTCTCAAAATCTTATGAAAGGATAAATTGGGAATTCCTATGGGAAATTCTAAAACCTTCCAGGTTCGAGAAGGAGTGGATTTCTTGGATCATGGCTCTCATCTTTTCTACCTTTTTTGGGATTTTGATCAATGGCTCCCCATTTGCAACCTTTTAGGCTTCAAGGGGAATTAGATAGGGGGACCCCCTGTCCCCCTTCTAGTTCATAATCTTTGCTAAGGGGCTGGGTAGATACATTAAGAGATCCAAAGTAGTGTGTCTAGAGTAGATACTTCTTTCTTGTTTAGAGGATAAGAAATTTTAAATGTGTAATATTCACAAGATCAACGTATAAAGAAATAAAAATAATGTTACGAGTTCATTCATATTTACATATATATTGCGATCAATTATACTTTTATATTTTTAGTTAGATCTTTAATTTTGAATAAATTTTGTATCCTTTTTACAACACTTTAACTCTTTTTTCATCTTTCTTTAATTTATATAGTTTTTTTTAATTTATAAATAAAATGTTTTTCATTGGTAAAATCTTCCTAATGTTTAAGATATATCCTCTCTTTGAAATTAGAATTAAGAAAACCGGGTTGGACATCTAAGGTATATTCCAACTATGATTGGAAGATACAACACAATTATATTTAACTTTACAACATGTTTAAAGATATTAATATAGTCAATCCTTACTACTTAACAATATCTTCTAATAATAAGGTCAGCGGAGGCGGCTGGATGGTAAAGTCGTTCTTGCAGCGAAGGTCAGGTCTTGTGCTCAAACCCGAGCAAGGACATGGTCTAGCTGCAGAAAGCTTAACTGGGCCAAGCCCACATACTTTTATCCTCGGATGGGGTGTTAGTGCAGTCACCGTGGCATACGATGGGAGCAGGCACCAACCACCGCAGCATGGAGTCACGTGATGGGCTCGTGCCACAGCCCGCCACCCTCCTCTGCGATTAAATGGACATAACTGCGATACGAAGGGGCATTTATGAAGTCTTCTCCCCTTCTTTGCGCTTTTGAATGGCTTGGTTCACAATGCTTGTCATTTACCTCTGCTTGCTTCTCGCAGGGCTCATCCCTTCACAGCACTGGCTTGACCCTGCTCAAATTCTCTGGGTCGATGTCGCCCATGCCATATACCTTTACCGGGTGCTCTCAATCTCCTCATCCAGTCGCACTGTGTACCTTATGACGCGTCCACAGGGAAGACCAAGGAGGGGCTCTCCTTGGAAGCCTCGTCGACCCTCGGTCACTCCTCTTGACTCGCCCTCCATCTGTTCCTCCCCCCGCCTTCAGTCTGAGTTTTTCTCTGCTTCCTCTCATGTTCCGCCGAACGCGCAGTTCAATTTTCTGGCAATAATCCCCCGGTCGCCAAACTCACTCTTACAACACTTTCAAGACCCTCTGGTGAATCCCTCTGCCCCCACGCCAATCCTTGACCCTCTGGGAAACTTAGGCCACGAACCTTCTCCTCATCGTGCGCCTAGGAAGGCTGGACACCATTTCACCGATACCTTCAACAGTGTGCAGTTCAGAGACAACCTGGTTATCTTGCACGATCTAGTCTTTGAACTCCGTGAGGGGGTGGAGGACCTTCATTTTCGCCTACAAGCTACAGATGAAAAGGTGGCGAACAATATTCAAACTCTCTCCTCCATGCATGAAGATTTATCCTTGGATCCGACCGAAATGACTCCAATGGAGGAACCCACTGCCGCTACAGGTGAAGGTCAGGACAAGGCGTAGCGCCCAACAAAAATGGAGCGGGAGAAGGATGAGCGAGAGAGCAACGCTGATGGAACTGCGTGCGACGTGAAAGATGGAAGGAAATGGGCAGACCAGATGACGTATGTTGAGGAGGAGCCTTGGACATAGGACCTCCACGGCACGTGGCCAGGCTAGCTGCCACGTGTCTAGGTCTTTAGTGTTTTTCAAGTCTTGTCAGTCTTCTAGTCTTAGAGGATAAACAGTTTGTCTACTGCCTTTTTATTATCTTATCATATGACTTATTTGACTCATAGGCTGGCTGGACTGGTTTCCCTTTGTTGGGATAGTCCAATAACTATAGCATGGCTATCTCTGTATTTTTCTACTCTACTTTAGCTCTGGAAGGCTCTTAATATATATATACTTCTTATTTACAAAAAAAACAATATCCTCTAATAATCAATATCTTTGTATTTATGAATGTTTCCATCAAATTTAGATTGAATTGTATAGACCACTTAGAACCAATTACATTATTGTTTTTCAAATAGATAACTAGATCCTACATATTCCATTTTTCATTATTTCATCATATTCTTCTTCATACAATCAACCCAAATTGTATAATTAATTTTTTTTTTGAAAATAAGAAGGCTCTCCAATAATTAACACTCAAAACAAAAGAAGATAGTATTTATCCATGATTTGTATGCATCTCTTCTTTGTTACTTTCCTTTTCTCAATCTTTCATGTAGTATCAATGATGAGTGACTTGGGTTCTTTTTCTTGATATTGAAGTGGTATACAATTCCTTCATCATTAAATCAATGATAAAACAAAATGCACTTCTTCCTGTTTACTTTCAACAAAATAATGAAATATACATTTATATTATAAAAATACTTCATAGATTATATGATTATATAATTTATACTCATTTTGTATTTTGCAATATTCAACCAAAAAAATTTAACTTAAAACTTTAAATTGATTATTTGGAAAGTTATAACCAAAAACTATTTAATATGATATAAAGAAGATAAAAAAATCATATAATACTTTTGTTTTCTAAATACATGTATATTGACTATCTACCCATACACTTCTATGTTGTGTATTATAGGAAACTATTATTTTTCTTCTTATCTCATGATTATTTGGAAAGTTATAACCAAAAACTATTTAATATGATATAAGGAAGATAAAAAAATCATATAATACTTTTGTTTTCTAAATACATGTATATTAACTATCTACCCATACACTTCTATGTTGTGTATTATAGGAAACTATTATTTCTCTTCTTATCTCATAGTTTTCATAATATTTCATAAATTTGTTTTCAAGAAATTACTCATTACACTTCTATGTTGTTTATTATAGGAAACTATTATTTCTCTTTTCATAATATTTTCTACCCATACACTTCTATGTTGTGTATTATAGGAAACTATTATTTCTCTTCTTATCTCATAGTTTTCATAATATTTCATAAATTTGTTTTCAAGAAATTACTCATTACACTTCTGTGTTGTTTATTATAAGAAATTATTATTTTTCTTCTTATCTCATAGTTTTCATAATATTTCATAAATTTGTTTTCAAGAAATTACTCATTAGTACTTATGTAAATATTTAATATTTTTATGGGTTTTTTATTTCTTCCACAACTCAATTTTTTTTTTAAATTTCAAATATATATCACCTTTTAATTAATATATATATATATATATTATTATTATTATTATGTATAAAAACATAAAAAAAACATTTAGTTTATAGATATTTATATATATATTACCTTTTACCTTAAACACTTTTCTCTCATTTTTTTCATTTACTTTTTAAAACTAGGTTTTATGCTATTTTTATAAAGCTCATCATTCTCATGTATAGAAGACACATTCTTTAATAATATAACCTTCACCATTTTATTTTATGGGATAGAAACATTACTTGATATCTCTAAATCTTGGTTGTATGGTTGTACATAATTTACATGCTAAATGAATTAAAAAGAAAGCTTGTAGAATCTTCGTCTTACCCCTTCAGTGTTAACATTATAACTATTTTTTATATTTTTGATTAAACAACATATTATTACAAAATCAACTTACATGGCTATAACAAATTTATCTATTTATATATCTTTTTATGAATTATTAAAAAATATATTATATTATCAATTTGTTTTATTATTTTGTCTTGACATATTCTCATGTTCCAAAATAAACTATTTTAAATTATTTATAAAAAGTTTTAAAATAGTTTTTATTTTATATCATAACTAAGAGAATTCAATTATTAGAATTTTCCTTTTTAATAAAATAAATGTTAGGATATTTAGACACTTAGGAGTTAGTTAAGATCTACTTGGTCTAATATGTCATTAGGTAAAAGTGTGTTTCTTTAGTATGCATTAGTATGCATTTGTAGTTAGGCAATCCGACGGTCACGATATGTTCCCGACA